>VXAL01015870.1:337167-373785 GCA_013399475.1 Chauna torquata
AGAAGCTGTTTCAACACTGCCAAGTTCTTGCTATCGAAATGATGGCATTTCCTTATAACTTTTTGATTATTAAATATTTGATGTATCAAATGATTCTGACGAATTAAATTTGAAAACATGCTGTGCATAAGGAGAGACTACTGCTTCAAGAATTTCCTATATTATTTTAGAAACAGAAAAACCTGTCTTTAGAAGTATTTCAAGGGATGCTATTTACATACCAGAGGTCAACAGGGTGAGCACTTTGTGGATCTCAAATATAAAAGGTCATGTTCCAAATTACAGACAAGATATCTGGATAAAAAGGAGAACAAGATAGGAGCTGTGTCTGTTCCCTTGATGCTCTGTGCAGTTTTAAATTTAAATTTTAAACAACAAACTACTACTAAATAAAAATATAAAGTTTCTTACCTCTCTGAAAAGGAATCAGAAAAAGTAAAGTGAGCTTAGGGGAAAAAAAGTTACAAATACAATAAAAATCAAGCATAAACCAGGTTTTTGCATTTAAATTGGAAGCCAAACAGAGCTGAGTTACTACTCAGCAATACCTACAATAACTATAGCTAATAGTAGACATTTTCCTCAGGACAGTACATTCCTAAAACAGTACCCTGGAAAACAGGTACTTCATGTACTGTGGAAATGTGTTGCTTCTTTTGTTGTTTTTTGTTGGTTTTCCAGAATGAAGTAGTAGTCTTCTACAAATTTTTGTTGTTGTTCTGCTTTATTTAGTTTTTCTTTAATATCTTCTCTGTTAATGTTAACTTTATGCTTTGAATCAGAGGGAAGATATATGCTTTGACCTTATCCTTTCTACACATTCTAAACATTGAGCTAGAATTAGTTGTCTTGTACCTTCTGGCATAAAAGGACAAAAAAAAAAAAAAAAAAAACCACAAAACTCACAATTTTTCTCACTGTTTGTGACAAAGCAGATATAATAGACATAATAGCACTCAAGAAGAGAGGATAATTTGGCCAGTAAGATTAGAAGTTGGCAAAGCTGAAATGGATATTCCTGCTCGCTGGTCGGCCAGGTGCTGCAGGGAAGCATAGATATTTGGTATCATTTAGAACGGACAATGTTTTAGCTAGAGTAGTATACGAGACCAAGACCTTCTGTTGGCCAAACCTGGGTGATAGTTTTGCAGGCTTTAAAGGTGAGAGTTTTACAGGACACTTTTGCAAAGGCTGTTTAGCATAGCAGAAGGCAGCTACTCAAGAAAAGAGCTGCGAGCAGGACTCGCGTATCAGTATCCAGTTTGACACAGGACTGATAAACATTGGTGCTGCTTTCCTCAGAGCCAGCTAGGTCTGGGGGAAGACAGGATGGGTGCCATTGCACAAGATCATCTAGAAGTTTAAGTCTGCCATTTCCAAGAAAGATGAGTTAAAACTGGGTCGGAGATAGAAAATGTCTACCCGGGGAAACAGGTGACTTGTGTCTTCTGGGGGCCTTTGCAGAGCACAGCTTGCTTAAGCCCAACACAATAAAAGCTGACGGAGCCTCTGAGAGCTTTGTATGCTGTAAATGCCAGGGACAAAGGGACAAGAACTAAAAAGGAACTGGCGAAAAACACCACAGAGGTCTCAGGTAGAACTGTTAATAAAGCCGAAGTAATCCAAGTCCCAGGGCAATGTATACTAATAATACCCCTTCTCTTAAAAATGCAGTGAACAAACAAAGCGTGCTTCCTGCCACATACCTCTGCCACCAAATTACTTTTTTATGGTTTATCAGTGAAGATGAACCTGAATTGCAAGCACCCAGACAGTTCCTAGTTCAGAAGAAGGAGCTTGATCTTAACGGGCTGAATATCCCTGAGTTTGACAGAAACACTGCCTTTCTCTACCCAATAGTTGTACCTCATGCCCAGTGCATCGACAGACTTCTCTGAAGATTTCTGTGAAAGTAAATATATATTCATGGCCTAAGTTAGGCCGACTTCTTAAATTATTTCTTAAATTTTTGGTAAGAAAACCTAACCTCCTAAAATGCAAGTTGACATTGTCATTTGTAAACTACCCTTACCTACTGTGATAAATTATGGAGCATATAATGTAAGAGTATTGCTTTATTTCCTTTGCAGCCATCTCAGCCCAGAACTGCACGATTTCACAGTATTTTTGACTCCAATAAAAAGAGGAAACATCTATGTGAATATAAAACAATTCCTAAAACTGCAGAGAGAAAGCATATTTAATTTTACTTTGTCACAATAAATAGATCAAGAAAGACCAACTGAGCTATCTCATATGTCTCACTGAACTTTTTGATTAATTCCCCATAAGCATTCAAAGTGTTTTTTTTTCCAGTCTAGCTATTAATGTCACTGCCAATATGAACTGTCACCACTTCCCCTTGGAAAATACGCCATGGTCTGATAAAACCTTTATTGTCAATATAATTCAGAACAGACATCAGGAAAAGCTGATTTTATTTCATTTTCATCTTATTACACCTCACCCTTGGTTATTATCTTCCTCCACAACATTTTATATACTCAGAGATGGTGAACGTCCTATTCTCCTCTGAGTTAACCAAGTTGCATTGTGGGGCCTGAATTTTACATGCGTTTTTTAGATTGTTCCTACAGAAACTGGAGTAAGCTATTTTATAGCTAGTCCAAGGGGCAGTAAACAACAGACTGCTATAGCTCTTTCTGAACACAAATGCTGAAGTGTCTCCGAATAGAGTGATTCATGAGTGTGCCAGGAGTTGATGCCCACTGAAAGCTTGGTTGCAAGAGTTGAGTCATACAGGCATCCAGAGAAGAACAACACACATTGCTGCAAAAGAGCTGTGTCTGTGTGTACATATGAATTGCTGATGTGCCAATAAATGGTGTGCCAGTAAGAACACAAACACTGAACGCCAGAATTTTGTAATCGCAGGAAGGCATGCAATACACCGCGGATTGCTGCTTTTGTACAGCATGTATGTACACGTGTGTGATTGAGATCTTAATGCAAAGCAAGCTTGAAAATAGAAACACAAACTCCAGTGTCCACCACCAGTGGACTGTGCAAAATAAATGATGTGAGGTATTCTGTGATCTGCCTACATACGTGCTCTAGTAAGTCCACAGTGTTAGGTGAGGCACATGAGGCTACTATCTGTACTTTGTGGCTCTGCATTATAGAATCTGCCACAAAATCTACCCCAGTCACAAAAGTCATTGGTGTGTCTGAAAAAAAATCCCCCCCCCTTTTTTTTTCCCAGTGGTATAGGGTTATTTTTTCAGACAGTTCTGTTCTTTTACCTAAGTCAAGACACAGCAGCTACAATGACAAAGCAGAAATGAGCAGCCAAAGCAAAGGCTGCTGAAGTATTGCAGCTGTGTATGTGTAGCACAGCCTTGGACAAAAACATATACATGCATATGTCTATATGCCTGTCTGTGTAGGTGTGATATGCATACATATGTATGTATATGCATGTATGTATGTATACACTTATATAGACACACTCCGTATAAATAACTAGAAGCAGATCTAAACCAATTTCCCAGGCCCCCAGTACTAAGAGATGCAGTGTAAGAGACCTTTACCTCAATAGCAGCGTTAATTCTTCAGGGTCATCTCCTTCCCACTGCTTTTCTCTATTCCCAACCTTCTCAAGAAACTCGACACATTTGTCATCAAACTTTACAAAGTTGCTGATAAAATCCAGTGGAAACAAAAATAATTATACCAATGCTTTATCTGCATATTAAAAAGTAAAACAAACAAAACCCACCCAAACGTTTTGTCTGTGAGAATAAGGAAAGTGTTGGAAGGTTCCTATTCAGGTCAGCACGCTTAGAAAACATCTGACAATATCATCCTGACCTCTACTGGAAGTGCTAAGTATTTGCAAGCTGAAATGGAGGAATATCAGTAAACCCAGAGCAGCATACCATTAGAGATGTAACTAGTATTTTCTAGTATCTTTTCAACATTAATTAGGAGACACTACAGGGAATAGTAGTGGTGAGTTGCAATACTATCAGCAGCTAAAGAGGACATTAAAATCAAGTACATTTACTGAATCCTTTATAAAGTCACAGAAGAAAACAGTATAAATAGGCATAGCAGTGAGCGTATGGTAACGCTGTAAAATATTTTTTTAACCTCATCATTTATCTGTATTTGCATGTCCATTAAGGTAACAGAAGTATAAGGGACTAGGAGTTATGGTCACACTGGGTAAAAACAACTATATCATATCATGAGCTCCTAAGGTTCTTAGTATTTAGAAAATTAATATGAAATTTAAAAACAGCATTTAGAAAAAGACAAGAAAACCATTTTATACCAAAATCTCAGGTATTTATGAAGGAATGATTAACCCTTCCAGGTTCACACCAGAAATCACAAAAGCTGCACAATTTGTCTTTGGCAAATCCTGGAAGAGATCAGAAAACATACAGTTTAGAAACTGTAGCTGAAATTTGAAGTTCTGCATATTGACCGAACCATATAATCTACTAACACATTAGAACTGACATCAAGCCTCCTGGAACTCTTGTATCTAGGCTCTCTTCTTTTCTCAGTACATAAAAGGTATATAACGAGCCTGTGAGAAACTCGTAAGACTGTTCTACATTTTGAGCAATTTTGGTGTTTGCTACTGCAGTTGCTAGAGATGAGCCAAATTTAGTGTTGTTCTATTTTGCCACCATCAGGCATGTGGAAAGCCAGAGCTCAACCATTCCAGCCTGTGACTTCGTTTGCAAGATCAATATATGCTAGATGAGATCTCATCTGCTGCAAACCACTGTAGCTCCAGGGACATATACAAGAAGCCATACTCCTCCAACCTTCTTTGCCTCTGCTGAATTCACATATCTTTTTTGGAAAGAAAAAAAAAAAAGGAACTTTTTTTTTTTTTTTTTTAAACAAAGTCTTGCTTAAGACATAACACTGATTGGGATGCTTGCAGTGGCCTCCTAGTCAATATCCTCCTTTGAATCTTTGCCCTGAACACAGGTGAAAGTACAGGTAGATAAATGCGAGGAACAGCAAAAGAACTATTAAGTAGGACTAAAACACATACCAAGCAGCTGAAACCAATATCCCAAAATAGACAGGAAAGTGTGTATTCCACATACTATTTAACTGAAGCCACCTGAAGCCATCTTGAGTATGCAACAACACAAAGTCTCAGTGTAACAAAGCACATAGTGCTGTCAGAAAAGTTAGTATTTGGCCTGCTAGAGTGAAACTGAAGAAACTTCAAGAGAGAGTAAGAACCTTTCAGAACAGGGGCATCTGGCAAGAATAGCATTCAAAACAGCGTTATTGTAACAGAATAGAAGGACTGGATGTAAGTAATATTTAAATGGCACACACTGGGAAGAGCATGTATTGGTGCATACACAAATGAAGACGTTTCCTCCATATGTAAATCCAGTACTGTGAATGCTGAACTGGGGATGGCGATACCCTTTGTGCCGTTACAAGTTATGGAGCATCTCACATGCTGACATCCTCCTTACATAATATAGGATGATAAATCTGCTTTACATAAATCAGTTATGAAGGAACACAAGCTTACTAAACACATCTGTAAATCAAGGGCAGGATTCTTTCTCAGTATGAGATCAAAAGCTCAAGTTTTATTTAAGCTCTAATGAGAAGCAGCCTTATTTATTGGTGATGGTTGGGGCATAGGGCCCAGAAAGCTTCTATGTTCTAATCCTGCAGCATACCAAATACTTTACAGTTTTGGACAAGTCTGTGACTCCATTTCTTCATCACATAAGCAGGGATTATAAGATACAGTTACCTCATAATGGCCTTAAGAGAATATATACAGTCATTTTGTGTTGTATTCAATGAACTTCTATCCTGATCCTGCAGGATCTGTAATCTGAAATATTTTAGATCTGATCTAAATGAAAATGTAGGAAAAGGTGCAAAATAAAGTGATTATTACACTAAAATGATACAAATTCATTTCTGAAGGCTCATTATAAGAATATCAGTAATGGTGGGTCAAAGAGACCCTTATTTCTGGTTGGCATATTCTTTAACAATGGGAGAAAAACAAAATGAAACAAAACAAAAAAAAAGATAGGCAACCCAGAATAAATAGCCAGCTTTGATTCTCTCTGTATCTGTTAGTTTCATCCGCAACAGATATTTCTTACATCAAATTACGCCTTCAGCTACCCACATTCCATCCAATGTCACTGAGGATATGGCTTGGTCTGCATGCCTCTCCCCCTTCTGCTCCAGAAAGAGCAATTCCTGTAGGAACACGCTGGGAAATGACAACAAAGCCAAATATTTGCCTGTAAGAGAAGCAGCAGAGAAGCCATGGCTGTGGTTCTCCACAGAGCAATGAGCCACCCAAGAGGGTGCAACGAGCAGGTATCACTGCCGCGAGGAGGATACACCTGGAAGCAGCTCCGTGCACTGCTCTGCAGGCTCTACAGGCAGACACCTGATGTGCAGCTCATCTGCGGACCCACAGCCAGCATCCCTGCGGTGCACATACAAACATGCCTCTGCCCCACAAAGCAATAAGCCTCATGGCAAAAACATGACCTGCCTCATGAGGTTCTCGTTCAAAACATGAGGCTCAGCCTCGATCTTCTCTCGTCTTCTTGCTGGTTCAAGCAAGAAGAGAGGCTCTTCACCTTATTCTAAAAACAAGGTGGCCTCGGGCATCGCATGACTTTCTCAAAGGACTCGTGTGGTGATGCACTAGGGGAAATGTGTGGCAGCCAGGGCTGCAGGAGAGCTGGGAGGCATGTACGGTGCGAGCCAACCGCACAAGTGTTACGCTCAGGCATGAGGTTTCTAATGGCACGTAAGCAGGTGCTAAATCCATGTTTTTAATAACAAACATGTTTCTGGTGGTGCCTTTCACACTTTATTAGTGGAAGTCTATCCAAGTACCCCATGACTGACATTCCACTATTATCATAAAGAGTGGGACCACCTCTTTCTGCAAAGAGTTCACGTGCCTTTTCAGGCTTTGTGAGTCAAAGAATGTCAAGAATCTACCCACACTGAAATTTTACTGTATGCCGCTCAACAAAAGAAGGGAAAAAGAAAAAAGAAAAAAAAAAGAAAAAAAGAAAAAAAAAGCTTCCTTTTCAAGTCTCAGCTTGAATTTGTAGTATTTATATTTTGAACATTTTGAAAAATAAAACACCGTTTCTCCATTCTTCACTAATTGTTATACTCAATGCCACTTCACAGTCACATTTCCTGGAGTAGAAAGTGTAAGGCTCAGACTTTTCTGAAGAGGCCTTGAATTGCTACAGCCTGTATGAACACGCAGCTTTTCAGCCCTCGTCTAGAAAGTAGAGGATGCATTTTCACAAAGCCTTGGTGACATAAAATATAAGTGACCTGGCAGAATAAGGGAAGATTTTGAGTTTCAACAGTGTAAATTCTTTTGAAATAAATTCTATTTAATACTGCATAGCAGGTGCAGAGAGAAAGCATGGCTGTGTATCTAGATTCAGAAGTCCCAGCATGAACTACAATATCTGATTTTGTTAAGTAAACCAGAAAAGACTTCGGAACACAGAAAAAGATGGTTAGAAAAAACTGATCATTCACATCTTTGGTTTTGACTCTCTTTACCTGTTTAAGATTATAACATGAGACATTTAAAGCAAACCTGCCAAATATTGATTCAATCTTCTACTAAAAAATTAAGTAAGAACAGCTCTTGAACTGAATAGTTCCACTGCAAACCAGCAACAGTTTCAAAAGTGGATGTGAATAGTGAGTTTTCGTGCAAGTTGCTGTTGCTTATAGGCACAAAGTTTCAAAATTTGGATATTTGTGCTGTCTGTCAATAAGAAGCTAAAATTAACTGGTAGTTTGAAAGGTGCTTGACCAACAGTGCATTCAATCTGTACTTATTTTGGACAACAGTCTACTGATATTTAAGATGAGAGAAGAACATGCAATTATTAACAAATGCACTATAATTAGAAAAGGATTACTTTTAGAACCATTCTAGCCTTCTAAACTGCTTACCCTAAAAATATTTTCAACTTTATCCTAATCCTGTTTCTGAACATTTACAATTCTGATGGGAGTATTTTATAAGCAGTATGCAATAAGAAGAAAGAGAAACTATGGCCAAGGTTGGTGTTGATAGACGGAAGGTCAGACTGTGCTTCATCAGTCCCTTTTTATAAAACGTGATGCAACCAACTTGCTTGCACAAGGGAAGAAAAGATTTTCACAGTCTGCAGGAAAAATTCTGCAGAAGAGAAGACCATAACAGTGAACATACTGGGGTGGGGGGGAAGATTATTAGGTAATGCATTTTTTTGTCTATACAGAACAAAATAATATTCCTCCTGCTAATTATGATTTTGACATGAAATTTGTTCCCCCTGCAATGCCAAAATGAATATTTAATAGCAAAGAGATTAATACAAAGACTTCTGAAGCTTAACAAGCACTTCAGAGTCATACCTTTTATTTCCAAGGTGGTGTTTTTTGTTTGTTTGTTTTTCTGTTGTTTGTTTCTTTTGTTTGTTTGTTTTATAACAGTGCCATTTGGGAGAGGTATAAGTATTCTAAACCATCTCATAAAAAATGTTTCTTTCCAAATGAAACAATGAGACTGCCAAGCTTAACAAACATTTTCCAACAATTCAATGATCACACTATAGATTTAAACCAGCCATAAAACCTAGGCAAAACTGAGAAGAGATGCTTTAACCTCTGCAGTGAAAGTCAGGGAGATTCTTCTTACAATATTTTTGTTAAATCAACCTGGAACAGGATTCCCAATATGCAGAACTCAAAATCATCTGCCTATATATTCAAAATAGTTGAGTATCAATTTGGGGAGTGAAATACAGAGTAGATGTTCATAGGCAGCCTACTGCCATGGTTTGAGGATACCTACAGTTTGATTGTTCTGAAACTGTAAACTTTTAAACACCTAAACTCCTTGTGTTGAGGTCAGGAAAATTTCACCCCTGATTTTTCTGTGCTTCAGTTTGATCTCTCTGCCAAACAAACAATACTGCTTTCCTTTCCTCAGAGAAAGTCTTGTGTAATTAAATTACGAGAGGCTCAAGTTTTGTCTCTTTCCACATGTACAGAAAGTGAGACAGCAGAACCATAATTTTGGCTGGAGTTTTTGAGCACAACTACAGTATAAACAACCCTCCAAGTCCTTTCAACATATTACTCTTTCTCAACAGACAGTTACTACATGTGAAAGAAATTATGTAAGGTATATAATCAAAGAGAATGTTTTGACAGTGGAAATTGATAAATTGTTTCAGTCTCAGCACAAAAGATGAATGATCCCAAACTGGTTACAGAATATGCACCAGTGTTTCTAGGTAAATTGAAACTGCAGACAAAACTGCTATCTATACATTTAGATGCATTTTAGGGGGGCAAAAAGGCTCCCTGTAAACGTAGTTCCATATTCGTTCAGAAGAAAGGTGCATTAATACTAGATGTTATGCTGTTTGGCAATCGTATTCTTTATGAGGGGGAAAAAAAAAAAAAAGCCCTGTCTCAATGCTCATGCAGCAGTACTTGTCCAGAGGATATACATGAACAAACATGGACCTCCAGCCTGGTAACACATTTCAAGCTAACCTGAAATGCTGTGAGACTCACAGGGGGCTTTCAAAGCCCTTGACATCACAAGCTGGTTTAGATTAATTTTGCAGCTCTAATTTAAACACTCACAGTCAATAGGCTCAATCAAGAAATCAAGTGAATTCCAGTATAGATCACAGGACAGAACCTATAATTAGCTATAAGGACATTCAATGTAAGCATAAAACGCTTTTAAGAGCAAACCTGTGGGCAACTTAAAGCTGACAATACTTACAGTTTCAAGTGGACAGACTCACCTATTACTTCTACATAATCCTGTTACACACACATATATTAGCCAGTCTTTCCTGGATTTTATTTACACACACTGTGTTTTATGGAGGGCTTCACCTCAGGAGAAGTTAGGACAGGGAGCTTTGACAGAAGTGCAGTTCTGTTCATAGAACTAAAGGAAATTATCCAACCTTTCTAAGCTTTCCATAAAATATAAAATAAGAAAATCATATGTCAAAATCATAGCCATGCCTTACTCTCAAGTTATGCAACTATGAAAAACAAACAAAAAAAACCCCACAAGTACACCATTATTATTATTATTTTTCTTAAAGCTGTATCTCCTTCTCACAACTTCCCCATGAATCCAACAGTAACAGTAGATTCATTTTCACTTGGTTGTTGTCATTCTTCCTTTTGCTCTCCTACAGTAACTTTACTCAAGGAAGAAGATCAATTAAGACGTCACCTTTCAAAATGTATTTCTGTGCCTGAACTTGCATGTTCTGTAATAGTTGGAAAGAGAGGTCTACCAAAAATGAATCCTTAATATGTACATGTAGTTCCAAGCAGTGAAACTATCATCAAATCTGAAATTACAAGCAAACTCCAGGAGAAAGCGGTCTTTCCCAGGTCTTTTGAACACTGAAATGCATCAATTTGCAGACCATTCTGATCATCTTCCAGAGGTTCAGAACACTTTGGCTCATGAGTGTTATCAAGTGGGACCTTAAGGCATTTTCAGTGAGGTTGAAAGTGCACAGGAAGCAAACAGATCAGAGAGCACTACATGGGGAATGTGAAGAGGGTAAATTGCATTCATGTCACAAAGCATTTCCATTTTTTCAAGGAATCTAAGCTGTAGGCATTTTGCTGTCACTAAAATATAAGATTTTTTCCTGAACTTCAAATTTGAAGAACACAATGTCAAAAAAGCACATTAAAAAACAGTGTCAGCAGCCACTACAATTGTTTCAATCTGAGGGGAAGGGCTAAGAGAGTCTACTACAGACCATATAAACCATATAAAAAAAAAAAAAAACATATCACCAGAAAGAGAGTTTATTCAATTAAATTCACACATACATGCCAAAGTCAAGTTTAAATTGTGTGGGAGACACAGAAGCAAGGCTAGGTTTGATAAATTAAAGTTGGATCTTACCACTTTGCAGTTTGCGCTAGACTCTCCTTTCCCATTTGCCCTTTCGCTCCCTGGACAACAGAACAAACTCATTTTATTTACAGTACCAATTGTCCTCCTACTGAGAAAGACAACATTGCATCTCTTAGCAGAGCAAGTTTGGTGCATTATTTATAGTCCAATTTTAATTATTTCATTTTTCATAACCCACTGAGAAAAAAATTAACTAAAAAGACAAGCAACCTAATTGTCCTAAGTTTTCCTTCTGCGTACTCAGGAAGGGAATTCCTTGGGGTCTACATTCTCAGGAACAAGAAGTTAATGTTACCCCCAAACCAAACAGAGTGAGGAGACAAGTGTTTCCTAAGAGTATGATGTGATGTCACTGCAAGGCACAGATCATCTCTGCATGCTCTCTGAAATGTTAAGGAAAAATAAAACTCACCTCATCCAGGTAGCTCTAAAGTAATATATATACTTTTTAGACAGAGAATAATTTGTTGTTGCAGAGGCAGAGAATTATGAAATAGCTTTCTTGTGGAGAGCTAACTTTTGTGTAATTAAATCAAATCCCCAGTCAATTGTCCACATATAAACCAAAATCCCTTCTCCAGTCCCTAGAATTAGTATTTTCTGTGGAAAACTGGTGTAGTATTAACCTTCCTGTATTATTTATAATATAAAAGCTCCAAAATAAATCTCTTGAAACTTATGCCGAAATATGTCTTACTCTTTGAGAAATAGTAATTTAAAATAAAAGGACCTAAAAACTGCTAAGTCATACTTTAGGGAGCAAGCAAATGCCAGAGAATCTTCCCGTAAACAATGCAAGAATCAATTAACCAATTTGTCTGCATTTAAACCAGAATAACCTTCCCTTTCGTAGTCTCTCTGCTTCAATTACAGCTCTAGTTTTAAAACTAAACGGAGCATTTTAAACTACACTAAAATACACCTGATTTATGAAAAACTGTTCAAACTACATCATCTTAAACAGCCAGCATTAAAAGATGTAATGGCAGCTGGTTCGTGTCATTTACATTTTCCCGTCTGAAGGAAATAAAATTTACAGGGTTTCATTGGACTACTAACTCTGAATACAGAAACAAAGTGGCTTAAGCAGCTTATCCTGAATGAACAAAAGTAAATTGAAACCCTTTCAACACAACAATGCTAGTCATAAATACTTCAGTATATACAACATCTGCGATAACTAATGGCTAATTACCTACCAATTAAACATAAGTGGTATGACAGCCTAACCAATAGCTGAACTGAGATATCACAGCATTTCTTTATTCCAAATGGTGATCACTGCAAAGCATAACCTAAGGCCAGTTCTACAAAAAATACATGAAATTCATAGCTGTTTATGGAGTAATAAGGTTTTCTCATCAGACCTAGGCACTTCAGTACAGGATTCAGGACAACCACCTTACTGAGGCAACAAAATTTGAATATCGGCACATCACTTTTTAGACCTAGGTAGAGAATGAAGAAAAAAGAGCTCTCCAGTCTTATGTCTCACCTGACACTTTAAACAGACTTCAAGGAAGTGCCTATATGCACCAGGGATCCAAGGCTGAAAAAAATTACGTCCACACCTTTTCCTTTTTGAGTCCTTTCTTGTGGCTTGAGATTCTCTGACTACTTGATCCTTAGGCTAGGTAGTCTCTTATCATGTGCTTTTTTCCTTCTAATGAATTTTGTAAATTTTTGTAAAATTTTCTCTAACGATATGCAACAGCTGAGAGGGGGCTGTGTTTCATGATAAAGAGAAAGGTGGTTTTGAATATGAAAGATAAGTTGTCATAACTTTGGCACAAATTTACAATGAAATTTGATAAGTCTCTCCAAATCTTTCCTTATATTACTTATCAAGTATAAATTTAATGCTTCATGAGAACTTAATACTGCCCTGTCTTAGAAAAGCTCACTGAAGGCAGACACTAAGAAAAAGGCTCAGGCATCTCTGCAGCGTTCCTTCCTACAATGCAACATTCCCTGGGAATGTTGCGATCATAGGATGGGAGAGACAGTCCAGGAAGCCTGGACATCAGAGGCAAAGAGAGGCATAAGGGAGAATGGCAAATACGGCAAATGTCATTCATTGCTGAACCAAGTCAAAGCAAAATACTTTGCTTGTTAAGTCACATATAAAAATCAACCTATTTGATTAGAGAATGCCAGCTAAAATATTTATTCCAATCATTGTTTTCCTGAGTGGTTCATATTGTACCAAATAAAAAGAACATATGCTTCAAAGAAAACATTTTTAATTTTCATAGCATGAAATATTGAGCTTGGATTTATTCTTCTCATAACTGAAAGAACAAGAGAGTTCTTCCCAAAGTCTTACCTGGAGATATTCAGCTTTCCAAACTCTTCCCTGACCTAGTCTCCCTCATATGATGTGTAAGAAGATCTCTTGCCAGTATAAACAATGCTTTCACACTTTGATTGAGCTTTGAAGCAATCCCTTATTTCTTCTACGTAAGGCCAAATCACTTTAAAAATAACCATTCCTTGGCCAAAATAGCATTATAGAACAATATACTCAACTGTTTCTTGCTAAAGTGACAGAAAAAATTCACATGAAAAGGCAGGAAAGAGTGAGAAGAAGAAAAACGAAATAAAAGAAAGCTGCAATGGACAGCTCAAAGAAGGGACAGCTGTAGTTTCCTAGGGGCACAAGAAAAGTGTGTGTGCATGCAAATAGCAGAAACTGTACAGGGAAAAGGGAATGCAAGAGGGTAAGGAGTAGGTTTGTTTTGCTTTTAAATTACACATCGATTTTTTCCTGGAATGATACTCTAGGCTCACCAGTAACTCATTTTGATAGGCTTACATGCTGCTTTGTCATATTTATTTTATATCTCAAAAGAGTTAAAATGCCAAAGAGGTCCCAATTCCATCTGATATGCCAAGATCTTGTCAGTAGTCAGTACAGACAATTTCTCTGTAGCATATGAAAAATATTTACATCTTTTTGTACCACGTCTAAATTATGTCACGCTATAGTTCAACAAATAACATGAGAATAAGAACAACAGCAAGTTTCCTAATTTACAAAATATCCTATATTTTACAGTGGGGTTACACAAAGACCCTCTTCTAAAACAGATACTGACAGAGACTGATAGCTGATGCTGCAAATTAATCTCAGAACTCTGATGATGTCAAGCCTCTTGAGCATCGTATACATTTTATGGTATGGTATTATCACAATCCTTCAATGGAATTACAGTTTTGTAACTAATCTCTCCCTATCGGTTACACTACGCAGAAACCATGAAGTCCAAATACAAAGAGACCACAGGTGTGAATGATTGCACTTGAGCCTTTTCCACCAACCATATTTCTAAGTCTGGGAGTGATAAATGGCACACCAGTTATAAATGGGCAATAGGGTCAGTGGAACTGAAAGCTGAGAGTTCAAAGTAAAGTCACAATTCTTAAGAGTTCAGGAAGAGGCCAGAGACTGATGCTGCAATGTTTCATTGATGGCTGGAATTGTTATACTCCAATTAGAGAAGACAGTTGATTGGCAAATAACTGTGGCAACAGGAACACTACAGCCTCAGACTATACAAATCACCTTACTAGCACGTGTTACAGCTTTCCCATGTCTGTGTAAATTTTTTCCTTGACAAAGACTGAATAGCCACAAACAAAATAGCCACAAGAGGTTCTTGCAATAAGGAAATGAATTGTATGAATTGAAAATAAATCAATCAACTACATTAGTCCACAGGATGACAAAATCTGAGAGAAATGGGACTTCGGCATTATGTCTATGAACAAGATTTATCATGGCAGACTGAAGGCCAAATCTACCGAAAATTTAGGTATCTAAAATATACTGAATTTGGGAATTACAATTTAGACACACAAGTTGAAAAGGCTGACCCATGAAGCAGCTTAACTAAACAAATCTGCATGCACACCTGAATCTCGGACTGCACAAGTCGGAAAAGCGGAAGGGGAAGGTGACAGCATCTTTCTTTTGCTTGAAAAGCTTATGTTTAGACAGGTTGCTCAGGCATTTAAAAAACTGGGTTCTAGATCCCCTTGTAACTCCTACAACCCAGGTGAATACCCTGCACACAGGAGTACTTTCCATCCTTACCACTGCAGCTGCACAACTGTAAAATAAAGAGATGAAAACTGATGGATCTAGAAGGAGCACAGGCAGGAGGGAACTCGAGGACATGGCCATTTGCCATTATCATGCAAGAGGGAATGATAAGATGGTTCCTCAATACAACTCCAACATTACTTCTGCTTTTTAGACAACAGCCTAATCTAAAAATAATCACCGTGGTGGGGCCTGAAACAATTCTGCTTCCTGCTAGACAAGATTCAGATTCTAAATAAACCTCCAGAAGCTCTCCAGCTCTACAAAAGATTTGCTGGGCAGACTTTCCTAGGCTGTTTTCCCAGGGTTTGCTCAGATCTGGAGGCAGCAGATCCCCACAATCTTCTTATAGCATGACCTTACATGCTTGAATTTGCAGGACCAGGCCTGAAATTGGAAATAAAAAGGGATCATGTATTGTATATATACAGAAAGTTTTGCATTAGGAATTAAATTACATTTATTTGTTAAACTCTCCTCCCCCAAATAAACAACCTTAATCTTTGCTTACTGCTTTTTAATGCATCTCTGCAGTAACAAAAATAAATAAATTTGATCTACATCAAATCTTTTTACCAAGAAGTTTGAACAGTAATGAACTAAAAATAGATATATATTTGCCACAAGATTCTTTGAGACAGAACATGGGGAAATTTTACATGGAACAGCTATTCACACTGTCTGAAAATATTCTCCAGAGATCTGTATCTACTCCTACAATGAAACTGCATAAAAGAAATAATTGGCCATAATCACTATCATATTATAGACTTACATTATGGATTAAATGTCCTAGTAATACTAAAAGAATTCACTTATAAAATGAAGGAAATGGCTACAACACTTAAAAGACCTTGCTTACCTTAAAGACTTGAGTTGCAATGGGAATAAGAAACACTGTTCACAACATCCAGAACATTGTTAAATGTTACTTTAAACATCGCTATTAGGTTTCCCCTATCAAGTTGCTCCTTACCATGGGACAGGACTCCACCCTTGTTTCTAGAACTTAACTACAAAATAGTACAAATGTTCTTAAGTAAAATGCTCATAAGGCAGGAAATGGGGAAATTAATTCCCCATCTCCCTTACTTGTATATACAGACTGAACACAGAGTCTTTTATGTGCTCATGTAACATTTGCTACAAAGTTCACTCCCTCATTACAAATACTAAATGGGTAGCTATTCAGTTTTTTGACTGCAATGACACTACCTTTCTTGAGCTTCAGATTGCTGGAGGCGCTAGGAAAATATCCTTGGGAAGTATCACTGTATGCTGATACGTTACACATTCTTGCTCAAGCATCCACTACTGGCAGTTGTCAGAGAGTTAACACTGGACTACATGGAGTTGTGTTACAACTCCATATGGCCACACTAATAACACTGGAACTGGTTACAGTTCTGGTGTCACAAACACTACACGTGCAGTAAGTACTGCCTCCTCTATTCTCATATGTCAGAGAATTAGATTTACTGTATCAGTTCTTTCCACTATGCTTTGGAAGATATGCTCATCTAAGAGTGAGGGACATGCTTTGATCTAGTTGTATATCTTGACATCTAACAGCATTTAAAGGTACGTTTTTCAAATGAGCCTACCTCAGCAAGCAAGCAAGCCAGCCAGCCTGACTGGTCTATAAATTATCTGCAACTTAAAATGCAATGATTTTATTTCATTTTGTCCCAAGCAGTGGCTCCCCTTCTGAAGCATGCCAGCACCTGAACACTCACCCAGGCACAGTATGGGCAAATCTTGTTTAGTTTGGTTCCCCCAGTGCTTCACAGCCAACAGCATAGACAGGACAAACAGGGAGGCAAGCAGCAAGCAGCAGTATTTTGATGAGATGCCTGGGATGGACAGTGAGGGAATGAAACAAGGAGGAGACAATGATGAAAGACAAGAGAACAAGGCAGAAGTTATATGGACATCTCCAAACAGATTGATCTAGTTGAAAGAAAATGAAAACCTCTGAAATTAGTATCAGTTCACAGAAATCCCTTCCTCAGCTAAGCATTCTGTAGTTCATTGATGACTACATGTACTTTGCGGAGGAGTGTATTTTTAGTACACTATCTAGCATATCACTTAACTTATCCATAATTCCATTGCCTCCTTTTGCGTTTCCCTCCCTCTATGCCTACATACCTTCCACAGCAAAGCTGGGATCTCATTGACAGCCTAACTTGCTACACAGCCCTAATCTACTCCTTGCAGGTGATCAGAGCAATGCACAGCATTTGACAAGTATTCTGCAAGTGACACAACATGGGGGAAAGGCATGTGGTCACATTACTGCAGACTGTCCTACAAGCTAAGAGAGAAATCCTGTGGAAGGTTTAAACAAAAACCCCCCAAAAGCGCATTTCACATCAGGATGGAAACTGAAGGCTTTCAAAGTTTTTAATTTATTCTCAGTTATGGACCCAGATTCAATTCAGAATACCCTAGCTCTCAGAGCACACCTCCTAGCCATCAGAGATACTGACTCAAGCACCTGTTTTGCTTGATATGGGATTTTGCATGACAGAGAATCCTTTGTGTTCAAGTTGTTCCAAAGATTAATTCTTCTTAGTGATTCCAAAAAGGGGGTTGAGCTTGGTATCCAAGATCCCAAAGGTGTAACCTGGTCACCAGCTATTTTGGAGAAATTATCTCCAGCTCCATTGGAGCTATTCCACTTCGTACAAACAGTGCGAGAGACTTTACCTGGATAGCTGGTGGCTGGGGGACACCCTTCAGTCATGCAGGAGAGATGGCAATCTGGGCCTGAACGTTAGCTTCCCAGCAGGACCTTTCATAACTGAGTTACTTGCTATTTGGCAGCAGAACATGCACACACACGTTCCCCTTTTCCCTCTTCTCTTCCAGCCCTTAAATATGATTGGGAAGATTTTTTAAGAATCAGAATTAGATCTGATTTCCTTAATTAGAAAATTCCCAATCAGCTCCATTCATATAAGGCAGACATAGGGCAAATAAAAACTGTGCAGTCACTCTGACAATTCCTATGCAGGAGCAGTCTGTCAAAATGAAAGCCAAAATTCAGCTTTAGGGAGGTCTGTTTTTTCCCTGACAATTTCGACTTCTGAGAGGAAGTTATCAATTTTGAGAGCAAAGACCAACCTTGGCTCAGAGTCTAGGTGTCAGAAGCTGACAATTGTTGCAAGGCAGAAACTGAACTTTGAAGTCCTGAACTTTCATTTAGGACAGCAAAAGTCCTTATCATTCGCACTTAAGTGACCGTGATTTTTCTCCAAAGTGCAGATTGCACTGAAGCTCTCCCGCAGAAGACTGAAGTTTATCTTCCGTTTTGAGAATACTGCTCAAAAAATACAATCCGGCACTTCAAAAGAGACATTTGACTTATCCTTGTCTCTCATGATTGCCTGTTACAGCCCTTGAGCAACCGCATCTTTGGGAACATTTCAAAGAGAAATGCTCTAGCAATGTGTTCATTTGGTATCAGAGAAAGCAGTTAGACTGAGCTACTGTAATCCACTTTATCATACATTTGCAAATCTGCTTAACTATACATATAGCTTAATTTTCTCAGTCATTTTTAAGCTGTGGTACCTAACAAGGCTGATAATTTTATGATGCAGAAAAGGTCTTTCCATATATTTGTCTTCATCGAATCTGAAGAAAAAAATAGCTGCATCCATTTGGGGTACTAATAGCTGATAAACATCATAGGTTCTTAAAGTTCATGTTAAAATGTATTCTTTTATTCTTAAGAAAGCAACCATCTTTCATCACAGTGAGCTATGATGTGTGTATAGACAGATGTATGTATGCACGTGTGTACAGACAGTTATTTCTTTTTTTCAAACAGCACATTAAACAAACACACTTTGGTTTATATATACACTTATGCTCTAAAATAATTTGCCATATTTGAGGAAAAAAAAAACTAGAATTCCCAGTGTCTTTCTGCATTTCATTTAAAACATTTCATTATCCATACTGCTTTCTATTAGGTTCTCAGACATGCTCCACCTGATTTAAAACCTTATAGCAAGGTTACCAAGAGGAACAGAATCAGGTCAGCACCTTAAACTAGATTTTTCTTTTACATCGGTTCCCAGGCAAATCTTCAGATTTTCCTTGTTATTTACAAGGACATTAAGAAGGTCTTGTTCTTTCTACCTCAGTGATTTATTCTTCCCACATGCAGATGCAGTAGTCCTTTAGATGCTGGTTAATTAAACGTTCTAGCAATAACAATAGGATCTTAATAGAACAACTTTCATTTATCAACCTTATAAAAACTCTGTCTTTTCCATTCAGGAATCTGATTTTACTATAGGATGTGCTAAATTAGAATTATAATTCTTAAAATAAATTAGCTAAAAAGGTTCGTGTCTGACACCCCAAGATACAGCTACAAATACAGTCATTGCTTTTACATAAGTATTTGACAATTTGTTCAAAATATTTACAAAAATAACTTGTAATATCAGAAATATCAAAAGTTAAGCAAGTATTAGAAATGGTCTGGTCAGAAGAGATGCTTTTAAACAAATATCTGCTAGTTTTGTCAAATTCACTTTGTGTAGTTGCAATACACTCCCACACAGTTTTGTTAAGCGATTAGGGAAAGCAAGGCTTTTATTCAGCTAGATTTTTTTTTTTTTAAAAGTAGTATGTATTTTGCCTTCAAAATTGGAGGGTTTTTTTTGTTTGGTTGGTTTTTTTTTTGCTAAATCCTGCTAAATTTGATGATATCAACTATGAAGATTCAATATTAGGGTAAAGATGTCAACTTTTGGAGGCGCTTCTACTCAGGTATTTTACACTTGGATGATGTGGACTGTATTCATAACCTCGATTTGACACAAACCACAGAACATCTGGAGCCACGTGTGTTTGGTTGACTTGCTTCACGCTGTATTTTAGGGGTCACTGGTCACCTTGGCTGCTCACTGTCACAGTTGTAGCCTCGTGGCCACAGCTCTGTCAAGTTCTTCCTCCTGTTAGGTTTCCCGGATCAGGAAACACCTTGTTCTGCCTTATTTTTCCCTTGCAGAAGTATGCACTCAGGCACCCTGTCATTCTTATTCAGAAAGAATGTGCATAGTTCACACAACCCGTGGATGAAGGCAGCGAGCCTGCAAACACACGTGTGCTTAAGATTGCATGAGCGAGTAGCCTCAAGGAATTCAGTCACATCATAAAGGCAAATAACAGGACCAGTAATACAAGCCATAATATAACACATTATTACCACTAGAAAAATCATCAGACACCATCTCCACTACCCTGCCTGTTCTTTCCAGTATTCTTCCCCTCATCCTGCCTGATGAAAGAGATTTTGATTCACTGGGATATTAAATGTTGTATGCAATGCTATTGGGTGTGAATCAGATGATTCCCCTATTACAGAAAGCTGTAGGTTGTTTGTAAGAAAGTTTTCAATAATTTTTTTTTTTTTTATCAGAAGTAACTGATGCAGAGAGATCTGGAGTAGTTACCCAAACTTACTGAGCTTATTGTTAGGGTCAATAGCATTATGGCTTTAGGTAGGTTCAGTGAATGCAACAGGAGAGTTAATTGCTTACAAAACCTTTTAAAAGAGAAGAATCTCTGTAGAAAGGATCTGAGTAGTCTCAGATTTAAATGAGATGAAGAGCAAATGGCAAACACACCAGTGAGTTCCGAATGATATTTAGGTAAAACCAGAGGCATCTTTTTCAGGACACTATTTCTTAAAAGCATGTTATTTGTGTATGTACATATTCAATTAGGCCCAGTGAAACATTCCAAACCTTATCTAATCTATAGCAGAATGTGCAAATAAGGAATATGTTCTACAGCAAAGATGCTAAAGATTTCCTTAACTGTCAATTAGAAAGTTACAATTTTTCACATTAGAAAATATCACAACATTAGTCATCCATATAGTCAGTTTTCATATATTGGCTTTATCATCATACTGGTAGTAACCGGAACACAAGTACCAGGGTCCTGAAAAATAACAACAGACGAATCTTGCCACTGTCACTGCTACCTCAACACGCTCTTCAGCTTGCGTGACTGGACACCAACTGTAAGGTTAAACCAGAACAGATTCTTCCCTAGGCTGCTTTTGTTTACATTTAGGAAAAAACCGTTCTCTTCTTTGGCTACTTGTAGTTACTTAGCTCAACAAAGAGTATTTAATAGTCTTCCTGTAGAGCTTGATAATACATTTATATCGAAGGTACTGCTTATTTGGCTGTTAGGAAAACTCTTACCTTATGTGGAGGAGACAAATTAAACCTAAGTTTGCAGCTTGAGACATTTTTTTCCTTCTAAGGATGAATTTATCTCTTTTCAGTTCAGTACCTCTGTGCTCTCTTCTGACCTAATTTTGTCTGTGATAAATGCCATGGTTTCAGTGGAGTCACTTGAGCTCCTGTAAGAAAAGAACTGAACTAAAAAATGAATGCACTCAACATTCCTGCTCTGACAGATTGCTTGTCAGGACACTAAAAGCCTTGCAAGGCTATAGGTGAGGTAAAGCCTCAGAACTGCCATTCTTCAGACAAAATTGCATTTCAGTTTTCTACTAATTATTCTGTACTAACATAATGAAGTTAAAGCTCATTCAGACTAAACAGGTCTACAATTCGCACAGGCCTGATACAGCCTGTTTTATAGGATTCATTCCCAGGGGTATTGCGTGGCTAGAGGACATTCAAATTAAATTTCAGCCTTGGTTTAGGCAGGAGAAAGACAACAATCACATTCTACTGAGAGGCACTGCAAAGCATAGCTGGCCAAAGAAGTGTCTCATTTTGGCTGCTTTCTTTTCTTTCCTCACCCAAGCACCTTACAGGGAATGTTTTTCAAATAGCACAAACGACTGAATACAGCTGCATCTGCTCTTACGGAAATGGGCACGAAATGACCGTGGCAGGCGTCTGGTAGCTTGCCACCTCAGCCCTTCTGCATGGATCCTGAGGTGCGGTGAAGGACCTGCCGCCACAGCCCATGTCATAGAATGACGAAGGAAGGACGAGGCGCGTCAGGTAACAGAAACATGAAATTGGCTGTACTGGATGAGGCCAAAAGCTCTTCCAGCCCAGTATTCTGCCCCTGATATTAATCAATAATGAATTCTAGGTGATATTCCAGGGCAAGAACTTTGTAATTTTTCCTTTACCATATGCTCCCAGCTTCTGACTCTCCGCAGCCTTGGGGCTTGCTGAACATGAAGGTTTTTTTCCAAAGCTACCAGAAACATAAGGGCTCATTTCTCACCCATGCTAAATTCCTCCCAGGCCTGTAGGACTCATTTAGGACTCACTCCTCAACAACAGGAGTGTCCTTCATAGAACAAAGAATTGAGGAGGAGAAAACCATAGAAAGCAAGTCAGATAAACTCAGAGCCACACAGGAGCCACTTCTCCTTAAGGAAGGAGATTTTCTTTAGAAGTTGCCCCAAAGTATGTAACACCTTATGAAAGAATTGGTGGGCGGCCAACAATTAAATAATATGTGGCTACATGATACATACACTTACTTCTTAAGACAACTTGATAAAAACATTGTTATAGGATTTCTTATAGTACAAATTGCACCAAATTTTGCTGCTTTGCTGAGACGATCCAGTTCAGCAAACCACTCCAAAGTACTTTCCAGTTGCCAGAAAACATTCAAGGATATGAGTGTTCTTCTGAGATCTCAGTTTGCCAAACAGCCAAAAGCCTTAAGTAGGAGCAAACTCCTACTAACAAAAGAAGATATCTTACCTGATGTGCACAAGAACAAAAGTCTGCTTATGCTGTTAACAAACACTCATTTCAAATGAGATGAGCTAGAAAATACTTTCACCGGAAGAGCAAATTATCCTCCAATGGAACATCCCCATTCTTGCTAGAATGTCCCCTCAAGCCTCTGAAAATAAAAATAATAATAAAAAAAAAGAGTAACCTTCTTATTAAAGGAATAAGATTATCAAATTCCCAAACTCATAACAAAATGCAGTATTACATATGCGTTAAGAGTACAGCATTTCCCAAGCCTATATGATAAAATTCCACAATGTCTTAAAAGGTTCACTGAGGCTCTGAAAAGTCAATATTTAATAATACATATCAAGTCTGACTTTCAGATGCCCAAGTGACAACTTTAAAAAAAAAATCAATATATAAAACAATACAGCTGCAGCTCTTCTTCACTTCATTATTGCTAGAAAGATGGCTAAATTCACATGACTACTGCAAAATTGTGCACACACAAACATTACTTAGGTACCATCAAAACCTGCAGACCTACATAAAAGGAACACGCTTGTGAAAGGTTTTATTGTTCATATTCTTGCTTCTGAAGGAAGAGTAAACAGCTTCCACACACCCTATTACTTAATCATTTCTTCATCTCCTAGAAAGCATTTGGCTTTTCAAAGACGGTTTAAGGAAATTAAGTGTTGCCCCCCAGTGTCAATGATATTGGGGCATTTAATACAGTAGCGTCTCTTTTGAAGGCTCACCTAAATTTAAAAGGAAGTTTAAAAGTTACAGGCATATTAATCATTAGTATTCTCTCTTACACAATCCTTCCCCATTTCTTTCACAACATTTAAATACCTAAGCCAAATAGAAATCAGAGTCCTATTTACAAAAGCACCCTGATCATGTACGACTTCATAGGAGACGACCAGCTTTGGCAATAAATAAATAAATAAATAAATAAATTGCCAACATCTTGTCTTCACTCCATTTCTCCACACATGATTTCAGCACCATAGACGTTTTTGCAGCAATAAGATTTAAAGGCCTCAGTGCTTCATTTACTTCTGAAAATAGAACAATATTTTCTAATGTTATTTTCTTAAAATAAATCATACTATTACTTACATAACATGCAACCAGTATCAGAATGCTAGTTATGGAAAAAACAGCAGCAATATCTTCAAAGCTTCATACTTGTGTTGTTATATGTTTTCCTAATTTTAATACTCTTTTTACAGACACCTTTTAACTTGTACTTGAATTGTTCTGGCCCTTAAGACTTTTCCTCAAATTGCTGAATAGGATTTCAGAAAAAGCTGTCGGGGCTGCAGTAGAGGAGGAAAAAGAAAATCATGTTTTACATATATGTGTCACGTTGCTCTCTGCTTTCCATGATTAATTATAGAGATGATAGGATTTCCAAAACTAGGATTCCTGAGACACTGCTCTTTTCTCCACTTTGAAATCAAAAAGGGCATTAAGCGCTGGAATTGGAGGAGGAAATGACAGTAGTACAGTCAGCTCCACTTTCTAAAGCAAGATACCGATAGAGAAGAAATTGAAATTATTATTACTGCTACTACTATTATCATTATTAAAAGAGCACCAGAAGCACTTAGCACCAGAAACTAACAGGGCTAAAGACAGCCAAGACCCGCCGTCTTCTATGTCAGTACCACAACAGGAACGCCTGTAAGAGGATGTGTTTAAGGTGCTAGGCAGCGATTTCGTGGCCCAGCATGGGAGCTTTTTGCAAGGAAGTGCCAGCTGCATGGAAACAACTCCCTGCCAGTCTGCCCGGCACCACCAGCAAGGCAGCCACGGCTCTAGGTTCAGATCTCCTTGTTCTAAACCTGGCAGGGATCGCAGGGGAGGGGTCGTCTCCATTCTTTTATATCACTTTTATCCCCCAGAGGAGTGCGCATAGCAGTTTGTTCTGCTATGAGTGAGGGGACTGCGAGCGGCTAATTCTGACACTGGTGATGACAGCAGACCTTTTCTTTTCCTTTCTTTTTTTTTCTCCTCTCCTTCAGGAGGAGAAAAATACAACTAAATAAGGACTAAGAGCTGGATCCTAGAAGCAGTTGTCACTGAATTGTCATTTCAACAAGGCTGTTTTGCACTGGTATCCAAGTTGCTGCTGCTGTTTATGCAAACAGCAATCTATGGTGGCGATGCAAAAAGCCATGTACAGAACTATCCTGGTTGCTGGAATCCTACAGTTCACTGGGGACACAAAGGCTCTAACAAAGGAAAAAAGGTACAAACGAGAAGCTGAAGCTGACACTTTGAGTCCCACTTTTACCTTTAGTATTTACCAGAAATAAAAAGCTTGGCTGAAATTCCATTTAGCACAGAAATAGCTAATAACTAAGCAATTCCCCGTGGTGCCCACACTCCATAATTTTAATATCGGCATAATAAATCTGAATTTTAATTGACTTTGACATTACAGTTATTCTAAAATGAAGGTTATTCTGCTTAAAACTATATTTTAAATAACATTTTCTTTCATATTACCTATAAGGTCATAACATTATCCAAGAGAAGAACAGAGATTAGACTTGGATTGTGAATATATCAGGTACTGAAGGCTAAGTAACACTCTGAAATCTGATTCCGTTCCACATAGCTCTCCAAAACTTATAAACTTGTATTTCACCAATAATTATAGACATTTCTCACAGGTTCTTTTATACGCTTCATTATTTTTCAAAGTGATTTTTAAAAAGAGTATTTAATATTCAAAAAATCAAAACAAAAAAATCTTTAAATCACTGTAAGGTTGCACATTTGCAAAGCTGTGAGTATCTTCAGACAAAAATGCTGATTATCAACTTTCAAGACAGAACCACCCAGTCCTTGCAAACAAATCTGCTCCTATGGCAACTTACAGCCATCCAGAATTCCTAAAATGCAAGTCAGCAGGTTTTTGTCTTTTGCTGAATGTGTAGTATATTCGATTTTCTCCTTTGTGGAGGAAGAATCAGAATACACACACGCACACACACATTTTGTGCCAAATCCCAGACTACGGGCAGCAACTATTTTCTCTACTCTGTAGAAGGAACAGATGAAGACTGGCGTGACGGCGCGCAATCAAGACTTATTTTTAATATCTCTTGGGCTTTTTTCTAGCTTATCTAGGAGCCTGTGGTTCCAGAAGTAGGATTCAATACCCCGATTAGAAATGCAGTCCTCAAACACATTGCCTAACATTATTTTTCTTTTATTTCTGCTCAGCTTCCCTTCTGTACGCTGGGGAGGACGTGTCTTTCTCCGCTCTGTCTTTTAAAACTAGAAGATGTTGAGGGCAGCTATTCACTCTTACCGCTAACGATGCTATGACACTGTCTAACAGCAGAACTTTCAGCTGGTGGGTTTTCAAGAATACGCGTTAGCACTACCCAGCAGGTGACCAAGAGACGATACATCTTCAAGTTGTGTTCCTCCTTGCCACAAGCGAGCGTCAGGCCCAACAGGCCAAGGGCCGGATCTGCTCAGGGAGGCTTGCTCACGAACCATGACAGACAGCACTGCAGCCTCTGAAACTGAAAGCACGTTTCCAAGTGATGCATAGTCAACGTTTTAGAGGAGGAATAGGGCAGGAATCTATGTTTCATAGTTTTTTTTATAGCCCCTCATTACATCATATCCCATTAACATTTTTTCCAAGTGTGTGTAATTGTATACCATACAGGTTACAACTACATACTCCCGATTATGTTTCCATTACAGCTTAAACTTTGCTGAATGACCCACACAGAATATGCCTTGACACACAAAGTGGGGATGGTGCTGCACTGGGTTATTTCCACCACACAGGACAGTGAATCAGTGCAGAAATCTCCCAGCGGGCTAGAAAGAGCTTGACATCAGCAAAAACAGAGACCATAAAGACAAAAAAAAAACAATTTACTGCACTTCTGTACTGTAACAAGGCACATATATAGCTGGCGATAATGTAAGGGAAGGTAAAATACTGTTTGGAGTTTATAAGAAATACTGGTTTTATTTCAGTTCTCCAAGCACTGTAGGAAAAATCCCGTATCTCTGTTCGGCCTTCAGTAGTCTTAGGTTGCTCGCTCCAGGTTAAACCCAGCAAATTTGCATAAAAAGCTCTGACAAATAATCCTTTGGCACCTTTTCACCAAGGAAAATACAAAAAAGTCTGTTTCTCAGTACCAGCTCAACGATGCCCAAGATGGGAGATGTTTAAAATGGCCTCAGGTTTTCCCAAACATTTTGCACCCTTCTAGCCGCAGTGACACCCTGAGAACCGACGAAGAACCGAGAGAGCAGCTCCCCACACAATCAGAGAACCGAGTGCCACGACTGCACGCACCAACTCCATCCTTCACTTTCGGCGAACTTCTGCCTGTTTGGTAATGAGCACGAGGTGCAACTGAAGAAAGTTACCGCTCCTTTTCAGCGAAGCATTTGGAAGTGGAACTACGGGAAAAGCTCAGTGCCAGAAGTATGACATATTTCCTTCTGTTCAGTGCCAAGGTTTTGATAGAGCATGCTGGCAGCTGAGGATAGTTGTCAGCCCCCGAGCTTTCCATGTGCAAAGTGACAGAAGTCCATCGTCACCAGGCTGACAGCCGTGTGATGTGGTGCCAGCAATCGGCAGCGTGACATGGCCGAGAGAGAGAGGCAGAGCTCCGCAGAGCAGGTAAAAGAACATCTTCAGTCAAGAAGGCAGGAAGGGAAGCAGCAAGCACAGAGCAGCTGCTGCGTTAACGAAATCCATCAAATAGCACTCTTCGCTCCGACACCACAAATGGCCCAGTGCTGGCCTCAGCTCTGCAGCTCTCGCAGAGTGCTGTGAATTGCAAGCGGGGAAAGAATATTTATTACAGCAAGAAAGAAAAATGCGACAGTCCCAGGTCTTAAGAGTGTCATTGTTTTGGTGTGTCTTTTTTTAAACTTCATGCTGATATATGAAAACTGAATATCAGAGAGATTTTGTGCTGTAAATTTGGCTTCTATTTAATAGGGCAAGTTTGAGTAAACAAACGTGTACCTTCTTTCTTGCACATATGACTTCATATGCTGTGAAGTTGTTAAGGGACGAAAGAAAATTTCAAAACTCCTAAAGCACACGTGGTGATGAGAAATGCTCGCAGGAAGGCTCTTGTAGATATGCTACAGCAGACCCAAAGTCCATCCATCTTTACGACTTTGATCATCTAAACACCCCAGGTTCTCTCTCATGTTTTCACAGTTGTCTCGTGTAATGCTATTTTGGCCTTGCACACATAGGACTGAGTGACACAGAGGAGCAAACACTGAGCACAACATAAATTCATCAAGAATGAAGAAGTCGCCAACAGTCCTGGTCCAAAAATCAAAAAAGACTAATTGTACCTCCCAATAGGTCCAGCAAATGATAGAATGGTGCTTTGTAGACTTTGCTCCCACCACAGCTTTGGCCAGTCATTTTTGATTCTCTGTAACTTGCAGCTCTCAGGGTTTTGTGTAGGAGGAACTCTTCATTGTCTGTGGGATGAAGAAACGTTGCAACACGTGCCACAGAAAAGGCAAACACAAAGGCAAGACAGTCAAAGGACAGAAAAACTTTCGGGAGAGCTTTCTTTTCCCATTCAGGCTGCTGATAAAACCCTTGTGAGTTTCATTACTGGTCAGTGATACAGAAGGTAAGGCAGAAGGCTCTTTGGGCACATACCCAGCCCAGCGTTACATGCTGAGCACCTGAACTTGTGTGCTAGCAGCCAGAGCACCACCTTGCTCTTCTGCACCTCTGGCCACAGCAGAGCAGGGCCCCACACTCTTTTCCTGTGCTCCCTTCATCAGCAAGTGGCCCTTGCCTGCCCCCCAGTTGGCAGCCCTGCAAGTGGAACCAAAGCTGGCTGGAAATTAGCTCCTTGTGTGCTGATATACCACTCTGCAGAGCCTATTTAAAAGGTTAATAACTTTCAAAATCCAATTAGACAGTCTAATTAGCTAAAGTAATCTTTGGTTTGCCTACTTAATCTGAAACAAGGTGAACGCAATAAAGATTAATCTCGTCTTCGTTTATTCTTATGCACCAAGCAGGGTGCTGGAGACTGCTGGTCACCTCTGCTTTCAGGTAGGCACCGCGAAGGCGCCTTATTCAGAGCAAGTTCAAATACAGCAGAAAAGCTCGAGCCACAGACCTGGTGTACCGGACGGGATGCTGATACATCAGTCCTGACAGGTGTGGGGGACAATGCCATACATACCAGAACAGCGGCAAAACTGCCATTTTTGGAGCAGCTGCCTTTGTGTGTCGGGTCAAAATCACCGGATTTGCTAGGAGCAGTAGCAGTTAAAATACAGTGCCCGGAATTATAGACAGCAATCATATTTCTTCAGTCCAGTATCTCTGGGGTGTTTTTCCTTTGTGACTTTGACCAAGTCAGATAGTCTTGTCTTCACTATTGCTTCTTCACATGTATGCATTTCCAGACAGGCAAGAAGCCTGTCAGTCAGTTACTGTACCACTAGCTAGTTGGTAACCGGCTCTGGGTATCCCCTGAAACCCTTTTCCATCATTTTCTGGACTGTTCCTTCTCTTTCCTGCTAGATGTCAACAGCCATCGTAAAAAATAGCTGAAATAACTACTTTTATGAAAACTTAAAGAAAACTCCAAAAGAAATTCCCCAGAACTTCCAGTGTATGGCTATCCTGCATCTGCTATCAGCACACAACCCCGAGGTAGAAAGATTAAATTTACAAGAAGTCAAATTACTCTTAAGCACCTTCTAATAAACTATCCTTGATTCTCTTGTTTACAGGCACCCCAGGGTCTCAGAAAGCCCCAGCAGGTTCCTGCGAATGCTTCCTCGGAGCCTACAGATCCTGCCAAAGCCATATGATTGGTACAAACCCCAAAGTGCCTGTCAGAGCAAAAGGACCAGTCACTCAAAACACCGTACTACCAATCACCAGCCATTTTAAAATCAGAGAGCTGCTCAGTATGAACGATGACATTAACTGCAGCAGTTAGAACAGCCTACTGAAAGAAGCTGCCTGCCATACCACAGCTAATCACTGAAGGCTGTATATGTTAAAATCTACATCTCGTTTCTAGTCCAAGGTGGGGAAAGAAAAAATTGTTCTGATACACATGGAGACATCAGCAGAAGCAAAAAAGTGCAAAATTATTTTTGCTTGCTAGAGCCAGAGGCAGGTATGAGATGTCACAAGCAAAATAACATCCTTGGGACCTCGGAAAAAAAAAAAAAAAAGAAAGAAAAAGAAACAAAAAGCCAAGCATGGCATTAACGACTGAAAAATCACATTCATTTTAGAACAGCCCTGGCTTTTAATGGCTCAGATGGCCTTGGCGTTCATCCAGGAAGGACGCATCGCAAGCACCTTTACACAGCTCCTTCCACGCACCCGGTTAAAGCCCGAGAAGGCGGGCAAGCGCTCCGACTTGCCAAGAGGCAGAGAAGACGGAAGCAAAGCAGCGGGCGCCGGCCCGAGCCGGGGGCCCGGTGCCTGCGAGCCGCCGGCNGCGTCACGGCCGAGGGCCGGCACGTCCCCGGCTGGCGGTCCGCAATGGGAACGTCTCACCGCCCGCAGCCAGACGTCGATGCCTTCGGTACCTCTGCACAGGCGGAAGAAGTTTAAAGTACTTCGGGGTCTTTTTCCTCCGGAGGTTAAAAACCAGATAAGCAGCAGTCTCCATCTGCGAGGAAAGCACTCAGTTCCCAGCTGCGGGAGCACTGACGTACTTCACGCCTTAGCAGACCCTCTCTTCCCTGAGAAAACATCGCCGGAGTTACTGATGCGATCGCTGGTACCATTAGGCTCTCTAGAAAGTGTAACATCAAAAGTACGACAGGCATTACAGTAAACCGAACTCAGTCCAGACAAAAACCGCCGGCACTGCAAAATCTGCAATACGAAAGCATTGTAAATAATACACACATTTTGTACACTCACAGAAGAAAAGCTATCCAAATTAATAAATTCATTTTAAATGACTTGCTACATAGGTCAGCTGAAAAGCTCAAGCGGAAAGTGCTACTAAAAAGTTACATATAGATTGTCACTGAGCTCTGTGGTGAAGGCTTCCAGATTTCTAGTTGAGGGAAACAGATGATTTAAGATAGGAAGCAGAAACTTTTCAAACACTGTATGTAATACAGTATGTAAGAGTTGGGTCAAAACTGAACAGATAGGAAACTTCAGATAAGTTGAATTGCACTCCTCGCTGCTAGGCTGCTGCCATGCACGGCTTTTCAGGAAACAAACGTTTCAGGTTCACATCTCTGTGTTCATCTGCAGTCTGTCTTACGTCATTTTAGCATGAGTGCTCATCTTGCTCTGGCATAAGAAGCCAGCCGTAATGCTGAAATTTGTAAGTCGGGGACTTACCGCGTACACGTAGCTTCCTATATGCAACCCGATGATCTGCCACACAGACTTTCTGTGCGCGCCATCGGGACGTTTGCTGCTGCTCTGGAGAACCATGACAGCACACCAGGCTTGTGTCATAGAAAGTCTGCTGCAAGTCTAACCGCCCGAAGCTGTGCAGGGAGCTCTGCCTTGATCTAACCGGGGGGAGCAGAGACCACCAGAAGCACTGTCCTGTTACAGTCTCAGCTCTGCCTGGGAAGGCTGTAAGACTGAAAGTTGATGGCTTATTCCAGAGAAGTTTTTGTGGAATCACAACACAGGTTTCTTGTTACTGGGAACTACTTTCCAGGGGAGGCATTGCTAGTGAAGGGAGGGGAAGGAGTCAGGTCCCACAAAGGTCTCTTCATCAGTGAACTGCAATATGCACACTAACTGACGGAATCTGAAAATGCTACAAAATTTGAAGGAAGGACATAGATTGCCATGAGTCACAGCTGAGATTACACAGCGAGCTGGATTCAGTTGAGTACAGGTTTAATACAGGATCATCCACTTCGCTACTTAGGAAGAAGGAGCATCATTTCTCTGACAGGGCGAGCATCCTGGAAAAGAGAGGCTCAGAAGAGACTTAAAAAGAAGCAAAAATGAGCTTCCAGGTGGGACACTAAGTGGAGAGCAGCTAAGCAGGCACTCAGCCGATGAAGCAGGCTGCTGGCAGACATGCTCATCAGCACTGCGCCCACTTCGCCAACGTGCCAGCCCTGGAGTCACCGCCCTGCTGATGATGCAGGGGAGGAGAGGGGATGGATGGTGTATGGACAGTGACCCCTAGGACCCCTAGGAAAAGAGGGCCTTCTCCCAGCTACTGACATCATTCCTGCTTCCCGAAATGGCATGCCTGACTCCCCAGGGCTCCTGTCCAAAACATGCCCATTTTCTCTCCCTCTTCTACAAAAGGGAGCCATACTCCTCCCATGGCAAAATCCAGCTTTGCCTACATTGCTGAGATGACTTGAGTCTTTGCACAAAGAGCCTGCAGCTGATTGAATGCAAGATGAGGAAATGCAGCAGCCTTTACTCTCTCCCACTCTGCAGAAATCCTGAAGAAATATCTCTCTCCGTTCACACATCTGAGTGTTTCTGTAGCGGATAACACCTCTAATTTCTTTTTTGATCTCTGCTGGGATGAAACTCCACAATACTTTCACTCTGGAAAGATGCTTTAGACTACAGTACTTGGGAGCCCTCAGTATTAACTCATTGGCACTTCATTTTAGAAGTTCTTTGTACAGCACCCTTTTATAGAAGGCTTGTAAATAAATAACAATTAGCACACCACTTAAAACCAAACTGTTCTGTCGTTAAGAGCAGAAATAAATCAAAACAGATTAGCTTAAAACTGGCTACATTACAAGCCTCTCTTAGCTAGAGCTTACCAGTCTTCGGTTGCTACCTTAGACAGATCTCTTGTAGCACTGTGCCAAACAACTGTTTTCTCCCAAAAAGAGGAACATTATAGTCTGCCATGAGTCCATTACTTAGTTTCATAAGTGTTTTTTCATGGGGAGGAGAGGGGAGGTAGTTATCCAGCTAGTAGGATGGAGAAAACTGCAAAGTTTTACAACTTCACTGAACTTCTGATAGACAACAGCCATCTGAACTCATTATACTTTTTTGCTTATAACCAAGCACTGACATCATTTAAATACAAACCAGTCCTCTTTATAGTAAACATATATAAAGCAGAATACTCATCAAATTACTACAGAGGAGATAAAAAAAAAAAATCATAAATACTTCTGAGTCAGTATTTTTACCTGTATGCCTACTCCAAGAACGAAGACAGATGAATAAACATTATCTATGCAATCTGTCCTCCCTAAGGGATTATCGCCAGTTTTAAGCTTGCCAGATTTTACCTAATGGCTTCTATTTTCTTAGAAAAGATACTCAGCTTTCCAAATCTTGTTGGGCACTGCGTCGAGGGAGAAATTATTTAATTTTACTTTGTTACTAATTAGAAAACATCATTACGGCTCTTCTCTGTTCAGTTAAACAATTTTACAGAGCATAAAGCACTAAAGTATTTTAAGAAGCCTAGAAACACAGACATCACTGTATCCAGTGCCAAAGATAATGATGGCAAAAAAAAAAAAAAAATCAGTACTATTTTACTTGCCTAGTCCATTTGAATAACTGGATTACACCACTGGACCAAAAAAAAGGAGGGGGCAGGGGGAGACAGTTCTTAAAACACAGCAGCACAAGTCCTCGTATGCAAAGTATATTGAGGACTCCATCCAACAGATGGTCACTGAAGTGCGAAGTAGTCTGAGTAATCTATTCAAATATCTTGCAACAATCACCAAAGTAAAATCACCATCGGCTGAAAGTGGAACACGTGTCTGTGCCACATACAATGGCAGGTTTTAATCTCAAATTCAAAGGTTTTGAAGAAATTCCCCTTCAGAAATTCAAGGGGTGACTCTACACATTCCAACGCAGAACCAACTTGCTAAACATAAACCATGAGCGTGGAAGGGAGGAGATAAGGCTTTTGACCATCCAAAGTCAACTTGGACTACTCAAAACAATAATTTTGTTGTTGTTGTTGTTATTTTATTTGGGGGGAAGGTGTTTCCCCCCTCCCTTTTTCTTTTCTTTTTTTTTTTTTTATAAACAATCTGCTTCATGAGATGCAAAACTTAAAAAATATTTCCAAACAAAAGATCTTCATAAGCAGATTACAAGAATAAATTATGTTAGGCTATTAAAATACAAGACTTCCAGTTATGTAGATGAAGGTTTCTCTCAAAAACCTAACTCACTCTCCAACCTTTTCCCTGAGAAAACACGAGCTTTTTCAAATTGCATTACTCAACTCTGAATTATTTTGCTTACAACTTCTTACATGAAAAAATGTTTTTCCTAATCTATATAAAAGTTTATGTAGTAATTCCCTCCATTTTATAATCCCATATAATCTATAGAAAACACACACACACACACGCACGCACACTAAGACACAGATTTTTTCAAGCTCTTAGTCCACAGCTCAATTAGAAGTTTCACTGTCAAAAATTAAAGTCACAGACAAAATAGAAGCTTTGTTCCTTAAAAGAAGTCTACAGGAATTAATGTTTTCTCCCTGTTCACTGAATGTCCATGAAATACATATGGATCCAGAGAATTTTAACACAGATAATGAGGTGAAAAAAACAGTCTCACAAAGCAACAGGAAACACCTGGATACAGAACACACATAGGGTAGGGAATGTGCGGATACCAGCTAAAACCAGCAGAGCAAGACAGAGCAGCTTTTTGCCAAAGTGTATGTATAACTACAATTTCAAGCATTCCAGACAAAGTATGGGATCAGATTATTCAACGTTGGGCATAGCCTCTACAACCTTCATAAACCTGGATATAGTGCTGTGATACAGTGCACGAGATTCCCCTCACACTTCTGAAACACTCAGCCTCTCTAGTGCTGGGTTACTAGACAGCATGCGTGTGGACTGTGGCATTTCACCCACAGATCCTGCACATGCATGCACACCAGAGTGGTTCCAAGAAAAGAATTCAGGTACCTACAGAGGTGAAAATTTACACTGACATGGAGATGAAAACAGAAGCAGCGGAAATGGAAGCAGAATAATCCTGGTGCCATACCACTAGTTCGACCTGGTAATGAAGGCATAGTGGTTAGACAAGGTGATGGTGAAGCAAAAACCAAACTAGAAATCCTGGAAAGTGGATACTCCAGTTACTTAAACAGGGAGCAACAGAGCAGGAGAGATAAAAAAAATAAAAATAAAAAATAAAAAATAAGGATGAAACATGGAGCCAAAACCTTTACTTGAGAGGTATTTCAGTTGAGATATTGAGGGATAGATGCAGGATGACTTTTATCCTTAGTATTCATGATGAATCCAAGCAGTGAACACTATCCTGAAAATAAGTCTGTCTCACTACGTATTTCCCAGCCTGTGAGAAGGGGATTTGGGCTGATCCTAACCACCAGAAAACAAATCAAGCTGTCTTCTTAAAGTACTGTCTCAAGAAGCTGTTTGTGGGAAGTGAGAGTCTCTTTCTGTGACTCGCAGTGAAGATCTGGAATCCACAATGGAGAGAGAAGTTCCTAACCAAGCCCAAGATTTTGAAGGCATGACAATAAAGTTGGAGCACATGTGTATGGCAGCAATGGTTGGAGTTAGAAAAAAAATGCACGTTTGCAAAAGTTTTTTGGCTTGACTCCCATAAGAATCAAAACCAAAACAGAAGAGCTGAGCCAAGCAGGAAGGTTCTGCTGATGAAAACTCAATTAGATGAACACCAATACTTTTGGTTTGCCTACGAGGAGAGATGATCCTTACGAATTAGAGTGTTTTCACGCTTTATCCATCAAGCTTTGGATTTCAAAAGATATTCAAGGACATAATACATAAAGGAAAACTGGATATCAATCACAAGAAAAATAATTGTTTTGTTTGAAAGAACTCAAAAGTGGAGTGATTCCATCTATCACATTTTGCTAAAAGACCTCTTTGGATAACAGCTTTTATATATTCATATTAATCTCCACTCCAGGAGCAATGCTATGACTGATAGCCTTTTTTTTTTTTCCATCATTCTTGACAAAAACAGAATATACTTTTGAAAAATTATGTACATATATAAGTTGGAAAATGCTGCATAAATTGGTTGATTTATTATGTACTTAGTGGTACACTTTTTCATCAACATCCTTAACTTGTGTTTATATAAGGCCTCCCACAGACATTTGGACTTACTGTATTTTGAGAACAAGAAACAAAATGAAGAATATGAACAACAACCATCATCTGTCTTTCAGGATTTTTACTTTTGTTGAACATTATCAGACTGTTTTCTGTGTGCCACTGTTTATGCCAGGTACTTTTTTGAAGCAGCAGTTTTCACATGCATGTTGGAGTAGCCTAAAAATAATCTGAAAGATATTTAGGCATAATACAGTCATTATCAGGTTGTTTTTTTTTAAAAAAACTGCTTGAATGTGAAACATATGCTTTGACTATGCTTATACCCCATGCTTTCTAGAGCAAATCTGTTCATTGTATCAGTCATCCACTGCAGTTAAAGTACGTCTGTCCACAGAGCCACGGTGATTCAGTAATGAAGTTCTAGTCTACATCCTTGTGTCTGGAATGATTTCAAGAAGATCATTTCTAACAAGTACAGATTCACTCCTTCAGTCCTCTTCATTTGTTCAGATTAATTCTCCTGCTGCTCATGGTCTTCTCCTAGGCTGAAACTAACACATCTGCAATGACAGCTTTAATTAGAAATAACAGGATTTCTGATACTACCAAAATATCAGTGAGAATGCAGCAATACGATAGGTCACCTAAAAAGAAGTCACATGAGTGAGGGAAAAAAAAAGGTACGTAACAAAGACTGTAGT
>VXAL01015871.1:955-21879 GCA_013399475.1 Chauna torquata
GGACAGCCTGCTCCACCATGGGCCTCACCATGGGCTGCAGGGGGACAGCCTGCTCCACCATGGGCCTCACCATGGGCTGCAGGGGAACTTCTGCTCTGGTGCCTGGAGCACCTCCTCCCCCTCCTTCTTCACTGACCTTGGTGTCTGCAGGGCTATTCCTCATTCCTCTCTCTCTCAGCTGCTGTTGTGCAGCAGGTTTTTTTTCCCTTTCTTAAATATGCTCTCCCAGAGGCATAACCAGCATCACTCACTGGCTCAGCTCTGGCCAGTAGCGGGTCTCTTTTGGAGCTGGCCAGAGCTGGCTCTGATCTGCCATGGGGCAGCTTCTGGAATCTTCTCACAGAAGCCACCCCTGTGGCCCCCCTCCTACCAAACCTTTACCATGTAAACCCGATACAGGTATCTCAAGCAGATTTGGTTTTCCATGAGTTACAATTATATACTTGCTTACTCTAGTACTAGAAATTCACATTTTTCCACCAGATTAGTATGCCTTCTGCTGATTAAACATCTTGCTTCTAAGATGTAGTGGACTGGCTGCATTCTAACAAAAAGTGTATTCAAGAACTAAATACAGACCATTCCACTGGGGAAAATCAGATAAAGACAGCCTGAAAGACTGTATCAGAAGGCAGTGAGAGACCTAACAACTTCAGTATAAGTTTCTACTTTAATGTTCTCAGGATTAATGAGATTCCTGGATATATAGAAGTAGGAGTAAAATTTATACACATAGAAATCTTCTAATTTTGGTCATTTTCTAGCTAAGCTATTGTAGCCACTAGAATGGTCACACATTGGCCTCACATGCCATGCTGTGTCTAATTTTTATGTCCATTCTTTAAGGGAAATATGGAACACCAGAACTATTTAAAAATATTGCAACTGTCCTTGGGCTGGAAAATAAATCTTATAAGTCTTAAAAAGTTTGATTTTACCAAAGAGAATATTAAGAGGTGACTCAGTCGCTAAACAAAGGAACACATGGTGAAAATATCAGGGAACAGAGGTTCTTAAAGTCCAGCAACAAACACATAACAAAATCCAGGGGCTGAAAACTAAAATTAGACAAACTCAGCCTTGAAATAAGATGGAATCTCCTAGCCATGAGGCAATTAGATACTAAATAGAATGCTAGGGAGCTGGTTTACTTTTGGCTGAAATCTCCTTAGGGGATATTCTTTGGATTTCTTAATATTCAAAGGTGCAAGGGATTTGGATCCAAGGTTGTCATAATCCTCTTGTCTTCAGCTTTGTATGTCTCCACTTACGAATCAGATATTCACTGACCTCTGTGAATGTAATTACTGTAAATAAATTTCCTGTTTTAAGCTTCTTCTATTTGTCTGTAAGCTTGAGAAATCATTTTTCTATTTATATATGCTTGGTCCAATAGATCCTATTTTTTGTTGTTTTCCATTCTCTTTGATATCAGAGACCAGTCACTATCAGAGAGAAAACATTTGTCAGAAGTAACTAACATATGAGATTAGGTAAATAATCATGTTTCTCAGGAATTTGCAACTTGCTTATATACTAAAACTCATGGTAATCAATTAGTTTCTGGTTATGAGGGGATTTTTTTTTTGTGACTAAGAAGTTGTCTGCATTACATGTTAGTATCATTTTGGCTTATCTCATATAAATTAAACCCTAGCATAGAAAGATTATTGGATATTGGTGGCACCTTCATCTCTCGTTTGGTTGATCTATAGCATACAGCTTTTTTTTTTTTTTCCCCCCCTAAACAAAATAATGTAAAGTGGTTGGTTAAATGGGAGCATGTTAGGGGCTTTGGTACAGAAGAAATATGGGACTTTGATATACAAAAGGTCAGCTTGGCTGATCTAAAATGCATTGTAATGAATTTTTATGAAAACATGAACTTATAGCTTAAAATTTAGGCTAAATCTGATGTATAAATTATATTGCTTTAATGAATTAGGTTCAACATGTAAATACACTAAAAATCCAACATTAGTATAATGATTAAATATATTGTATACTGAAAGAATAATAATGCACAGATTGTTTGATTTAAAAAGTATGCAGAAGCTATCAAAGCAAAAATGCATAAATACCATTTGTTAACTAAAATGTCAGCTAATTTTTATTTTGAATAATAATAAAGGACAGAAAAATATTTGAAAAACTAGTGGAAATTAAGGGATAATTGCTCTAGATTTAAACAAGGATTATTTGAATCTGCTAAGAAATTCTTCTGAAATGAACCTTTGACTCTTTACAAAAATGTAAAATTATGCCAGAAATATTTTACTGGTTTTGATCCAAAATATAGTGAAGCCTTTATAAATGTCTTATGTGTTGACATTGTCTTTTAATGTGTAACTGTTGGTTCACCATAGCTCTAAGTGATGGCAAGCATGCACTTAACAGTGTGCTAATTTTAGTTCACAAACTTGCTGCCACTAGGCCCTTAGGCTTGCTCTTCATCTGGGATTTGAAATGTTCTGTTGGCACTGTTGTAAACAATCTGAAAAATGTGAAAAAATATCAAAGCAATCCAGTGCCTCTAAATTTAACTTCATAAAAGAGCTGTTACTCTATGTTATCAAAGTGAGCTCATTTTAAATGAATATTTTTTCTTGATATTATTGATTTGGAGCTATTGAGACAAACCTGCATATTATCACATAGGAAACAATGCAGGCAAAGAGGAAATGGTGTACGTGAACTGGTATTGAACTGCATCTCCTCACCTCTCTGAGGTGTGGGGTAGACAATCTGGAATTACTCTTTGCAGAAACTGCAGCCAAAAGGACCAATCATATCCTGGGGTGCATCAAGCACAGAACAACCTACTGGTTGAGGGAAGTGATTGTCCCACTCTACTCTGCACTGGTGCAGCCTCACCTTGAGTGCTCCATGCAGGTTTGGGTGCCAAAATGTAAGAAGGACATAAAACTACTAGAGAGCTTCCAAAGGAGGGACCCAGGGATGTGGTCATGGTACCAAGCCTGCCTCAGTTCAAGAAGAATTTGGATGACGTTCTAATACATATGGTTTGATTTTAGTGTGGTCCTGTATGGAGCCAGGAGTTGGACTCAGTGGTCCTTGTGGGTCCCTTCCAACACAGGATATTCTAGATTCTACAGTGAATACATCAGACACAGGATTTAAACACAATTTTCTAAACTACATTTTACACATCATTTCTGGGTTGCAAAAGTGAACAGGATAGCAAATTGTTTTATCAGGAGCTGTAAATTCCTTCTAAAACACAAAAACAGCTGAAATTAGTCTGATTTTTACCGTAGTTATGGAACTTCTGACCATGTTTAATTTGCTTCAGTGAACACTTGAAACCTGTAAACTAGGTTACCTGTCCTCCATCTCTGAGGAACTAACTGAGCTTCATTCTTATCCAGGGAGTCTCACAACATGAAATAAAGAAGGATGGCAGGGCATAAGGGAGAGGAAAGTGGAGAGAAAGGTATATGCTTTGAAAAAGACTAAAAACTATTCAACAGAAATATATAAAAAATGTCATTGAATTCAAAAGTATGGAAAAAGAGGAATTTTAACCTGCAAATATTAGTCATTATTAAAACATCTTAAAATGATGAAGACCATAGAATCTTAGAATCATAAAATCATAGAATATCCCGAGTTGGAAGGGACCCACAAGGATAGTCCAGTCCAACTCCTGGCTCTACGCAGGACCACCCAAAAAATCGGACCATATGTCTGAGAGCACTGTCCAAATGCTTCTTGAACTCCAACAGGCTCAATGCTGTGACCACTTCCCTGGGGAGCCTGTTCCAGTGCCTGACCACCCTCTCAGTGAAGAACCTTTTCCTAACATCCAGCCTGAACCTCCCTTATCACAGCTCCATGCCATTCCTTCGGGTCCTGTCACTGTCACCAGAAAGAAGAGATCAGCGCCTGCCCCTCTGCTCCCCTCGTGAGGAAGCTGTAGGCTGCCATGAGGCCTCCCCTCAGTCTCCTCTTCTCTAGGGCTGAACAAACCGAGTGAACTCAGCTGCTTCTCATATTTCTTGCCCTCTAGACCCTGCACCACCTTTGCAGCCCTCCTTTGGACACACTGTAATGGCTTTATGTCCTTCTTATACTGTAGTGCCCAAAACTGCACAAGGGAGTCAAGGTAAGGACGCAGCAACGCAGAGTAGAGTGGGACAATCACTTCCCTTGACCAGCTAGCAACGCACTCCAAGATAGAGTTGGCCGTTTTGGCTGCCAGGACACACTGTTGACTCATATTCAACTTGCCGTTGATATATCTCAGGATATTATATCTCAAATGAGATAATCTCATTTTGAGAAAGAAAAGTGGGTACCAAATAATTTGTTGAAATCCTAGACTCTCACAGTCAGATAAATATGTTCAAGAAAGCAGAAAGAGAACTGGGTTTGTTTCTAATTCCTTGAAAGGAAAATTGAAAGTACTAAGGATCTTATGCACAAATTTTATGGTAGCTCTCCCAGAGTTACAAAATCTAGGACTTCCCTCTCTCCTCCATCTCTGATCAGAGCGACATCCTCATTTTATTGTTTTGACAGAAATAGCTACAGAATAGTAAGCTACCTCATCAAAAGCAACAAGGGAGAAATGTACCTGACCTAAAAATGATAGATAGCCTAGAGACTGCATAAAATGCTAGACCTGAAAAAAAAAGACAGCATCAACCTATGAACACAGGTGATAAAACCCAACAGCAAGGTGTAACCACATTGGATGAGGAGCCGACCAAGAGCTTATGGGTCAGGATTAAAGGGAGGACACGCACAGGTAACATTATAGTGGGGGGTTGCTGCTGGTACCCAACCAGGAAGTCCGAGTGAATAAGGCCCTCTATAGACAGATAGCAGTAGCCTCACGCTTACAAGCCCTGGTATTCATGGAGGACTTCAACCACACCAATATCTGTTGGGAGGACAATGCAGCAGTGCCTAAGCAATCCAGGAGGTTCCTGGAATGTCTTGGTCTTGATGATAACTTCCTTCTCCAAGTGACAGAGGAGCCAATGAGAGGTACTATGCTGGACCTTGTTCTCACCAACAAGGAGGGGCTGGTGGGGAATGTGAAGCTCAAAGGCAGCCTTGGTTGCAGTGACCATGAAATGGTGGAGTTCAAGATCCTGAGGGCAGTGAGGAGGGCACACAGCAAGCTCACAACTCTGGACTTCAGGAGAGCAGAGTTTGGCCTCTTCAGGGATCTGTTTCGTAGAGTCCTGTGGGATAAAGCCCTGGAGGAAAAAGGGGCCCAAGAAAGCTTCTGAATATGCAAGAATCACTTCCTCCAAGCTCAGGAGTGATGAGGAAGTACCAACAAAGAAGAAGTGAGGCAAAAGCCTCAGGAGGCCTGCATGGATGAACAAGGAGTTCTTGGCCAAATTCAAACACACAGAAAGGAAGCCTACAGAGGGTGGAAGTAAGGACAGGTAGCCTGGAAGGAATACAGAGACATAGTCTGAGCAGCCAGGGATCAGGTTAGGAAAGCTACAGCCTTGACAGAATTGAATCTGACCAGGAATGTCAAGGGCTGCATCAAAAGAAGCATGACCTGCAGGTCGAAGAGGTGATTCTCCCCCTCTGCTCTGCTCTTGTCAAACTCCACCTGGAGTACTGCATTAAGCTTTGGGGGCCCCAACATAAGAAGGACATGAACCTATTGTAGCAGGTTCTGTGGTCTGCAGCAAGGAAATATGAAAGAAGCACCAAGTGGCAAATATATCCCATCTCTTGTGCCATCTGAGGGGTCTGACAGCCTGAAGGAGGAATGCAAAGGGTGCCACTTAGAGATAGCTACCCTGACAGATATTTAACCCTTTTCCGTTTGAAAATTGCTGGTCATGTCCAACTGAAATAAATTAACATGTAGGTATTCTTGCCCCTTTTCTGGAGGTAAGTATGTGAAGAAGTTTATAAGCTTTCCTACACTTAGGGGGTATACACAGAAATGACTGGAAAGGGAAACCCTTTCAAATCAGCCAGTCACTAAAGATAGCCAGGGCGTGGATTCAGCTCAAAGAGACACCATCTCAGAACTAAGCACTAAACTGGACTGTGTGACCTTAGGATTATAAGGAAAGGTTGTGCTGCTCCAAAGAGAAATGGTAATAGAGTTGCTCTCAGGAGGAAGCTGATAAAAGTGTGCTAGAGAACTAATAAAACGGTGCTGTGCAGAGACTTTCTGTTGTAGAAATCATCCTTAAAAAAATCCTTTTTTTGGAAAGTCTGAGGAGGATATAGCTGTGTATTCTTATTGCAATAATTTCATGAAAGAAAAATGTAGGGTGGGTCTCAAGAGCTCTTCAATCATGATTTTTTTTTTATATGCAGTGAAATTGTCACACTTGGTGTAAGCTCATAAAATAATGTATACATCTGGGAATGATGGTGCATTGTATTTGGGATGTAGGTTATTTGCCTATATCTCAGAGGGATCAGATGATGATTAAAGAATCCCTTGAGCATTTAAGCATCTCAGACTTCTTGGAGCTTTCTATTAAATGTTCTTTGTACACAAAGAGCAGTTTGAGCCTGAATTATTTATGCTAGATAGGGAAAACAACAGAAAAGAAAAAAAGAAACAAGTCTTCGTATACACACGGATTTGTGAACTGCACAAGAGGAACTTACCAGAAAGTCTATATTCACCCAGAAACAGTCCATCCTAATGAACTTGACAGAAAATAGATCAAATAGACGTGCATCCTCTTACAAAGAAAAGTTGTTGTAACTCTGAGGTCAGATACCTACTGATCTCAAGCTTCACACAAAGCTCTGAGAACTTAAAATTGGCAGTAAGTATACATTCCCACAATGAGGCCTCATGCTAGCTGATTATTTTAATGCTGTCTTTAAAGATGAGTCTTCCTATGACAAATACCCACTCACCTTAAGGAGGCTTAGTCTGATAGGTTAGAGGGCATATACACTCTGTCTTCCCCAATAACTGATATATACATTCAGTCCTCTAAGGACAACTTAACTACTAAATACCTTTATGGACTGGGCCCCTGTAGAACTAGCACCTTTAAATCTGAAACCTCTCTTCCTGTTTGTATGTGCATTTTGGCCAGCTCCAAATTGCCTCAAGGTCTCTGAAGTCATCACTTACAGAAGAGTTTTTCTGGTTAAGCAAATATTTCTCAGCATCCATGTAACACTGATTTACAATAAATTCTTATGGTCTTTCTTGGAAGGAAGGTAATAACATTTAAATTGTATATTTGTCCCATGGGTCTTAGGTGTTAGAAGCTGCTGAATCTGGTAGTCCAACAGAGGTGATGCTCCTGCAGCTCCACATCCCCAGGTCCAGCTGTTAGCCAAGCTGAGCATGTATTCCCAAGGGGCACACGTGCACGTACACACAATGCATATATGCATGACTGGCCACATAGATCAACACAGACGAAAAACACAGCACTTGCACAAATGCAGACAGTACCAACAGATTCATGTTGTTCCCCTCTCTGGCTGATCAACATAAGTAGATTAGTAGATTCCCATTAGTAGATTCCTCCAGTAACTGGCCTTAGACACCCAGCAGATGGCCCCTGGATCCCCTGTTCTCCCAGCTGCACAGACACAAACATGTGCAAATGGTTCTCTCCAGTAGCTGGCCCAGACTTACAAGCCTTACCAGAAGCCTGTCCCCAGACCCCGCAGACTCACTACTCACTGGCTTGGAGCTCCTGGTCCTTCAGTAGCCAACTCGCAGACCTTCTGGTCTCTCCAGTATCCAGCCCAGAATTACAGCAACCCAAGTAGCTGCCTCCCAGACCTCTTATCCTGGTCACTGGACACTCCATTTAGGTGTTTGCTAGGGCTCACACACTGACATATGCATCCACACCATACACCCCTTGCCCCATTTCTCCACATGCTGACCCCCAGACACATGGCCCCTCTGACCCATGGTCCCACTCCTGTTGCTGGCATCAACCCCCCTCACACACACATAGAAAGAATAAAGAGTCCCTCACCCAGGACGTGAGCTAGAAATCCAGTTTAATAAGAAGAGAGGACAGACTGTGCTGACCAGATGCAAGGCACAGCCAGATACACATATTGACCAGCAACCTTTAACTTGCAACCAGCCCTTTTTATTGCCTTATCTCTTTATTCCCCCAGTCCTGTCCCTCACCAAATGACCTTGATCCCTCCCTTTCTCCACCTTCTGTTTCTTCTCTAAACATCCCATATTCAGCCTCATACAATCCCCAAATGCTCTTCCCCAACACCTTGTGACAAGCCCTGTACCCCTGGGCAGTTTGTGAGGTGCCCAGGGAGCCACCCCAAAGACTCCTGGTGTGAGGTATCCTCTGACCCCTGGGGCTCAGGATCATCAGGGACAGACCTGGGGATCCAGGGCAGGGTCTTATGTCTCTGACTGGGCCATTGGGATGCTCCCACATTGCATTGGAACCATGTGCTCCTTCATGTGTATGGAGACAAGCCTTTTATCATATAGCCTAACATTAACCAAGATGATGGGGCCAGTGACCTATTTAAGGTCTCTAAATAGCACAACTAAGGAAAAACACATGCATATTCCTTTACTGTTATGGTATCTGACTTGCTCCAAAGTCAGGATAGTCTGCACATTATAATCACAGTTCTCTTTCTTGCTAATATATATATATATATATNAAATTTATCATGTGGGATTAAATTCAAGCTTTCATGGTTCTGGAATAAATATATTTTTTACATTCAAATCATTTAGAACATCAGTTTTGGAAATGTTCTGCTTCTTTCTGTATACTGTAAATCTAAGAGTATTTTTGATGAGGCTTTTCATTATATTGTTTCTTATGTTTGTTTTTCAGTAGTATAGAGATTAAAGAACACACTAGAATTACAATGTGATCACAAAACTAAGGTACAAAAGAATTTCATAAAAGTTTTTGGGAGGCTGAAATCATATCTGAATATTCTCATTTGCTGGAGGAAAATATTTTGTGCAAGAAAGTACTCTTACACAGATTGTTGCTTCTCAATGAGGCTGATACAGTCTGTGTCATATTTTGATTTCAGAAAAGCCTATACATAAGAAAGACTAGTAATGGCACCATCTCTGTCTCTGCAAAGCTTGCAATGCTCTCTGAATAAAGGCTTCACTTCCATCACAAAGAGAAAGATTGATTTTGAATTTCTGAATATGATGTATATGGAGAACAAACATTTCCATAGGATGATCTATAATCTAACCACTAGTGCCTGCACTGCCATTAAATATCTCAGGAGACCCCACAAACACACACATAGACTGCTTGACAGCTGTGAGTCAGATCCAGAATTTTTTTTCCTCTTATGCAGTGTACGAAAAGTTATGCAACATTCCTATTACAAAGAAATCATTTAACATTCATCTGAAAAATATGTAACTCTAGCAATGCAGGAACTGCAGGTTCAATGACAAACACTCTATTGAATAGTCACCAGTGACAACTACTTCAAAAAAAGGTGCAAGAAAGTAAAATTATGAGTTATATAGAATAGCATGTTCCCAGGAATTTTTAATGTATTCACCAAGGTTTAAATAACTACAAAGCTGAGCTTTAAAAAATGAGCAAAATACTGAACATAAAGGAAAACAAAAGTTTCACTTTTTTGCACTCTTTTTTTTTGCTTGTTTGAAAAGCATCCAATATTCCAATTAAAAATGAAATTATAATCATGTATATTCATGTATACAATTCATAAAATTACTAAATAGTGCCTTTGTTTTCCTGTTTTGGGGAGAGGGTAGAGAGAAAGAGAATCCAGTGCAGAAATGTTAATATAGATACCTATTTCTGAAAGTCCAGAAAGTGCAAGTTGAACCTACTCATATATAAGGATCAACAAAGTTTTTCATGCATTTCACTGAAATGCATTTTTCAGATCTTAGCTTAATAAAATCATGGTTTGTGCAGTTCTTATTAAAGATGCATGTTTTTCACCAGCTGAGAAGATTAAAAGGACAGAATTGTATAAAAATTGTTCAGCATAAAATTTCACTGTTTTTGTAGGACTATGGAGAATTCAATCTGAACCATTACCACTTAACCCTTACCCTAAATCACACCTACCTTTTTGTCCAACATCAGTGGAATGATATTAATTAACAATAGATTGAATTGGAAATTGTTCTTTAACTTCATTATAAAGTTGAGGCAGATGTTAATTCAGTTTCTGTTTCTTTGTTGCGTGGCAAAAGCTTTTAAAAGGCTCACAATAAACTCTTCAAAATAATGAAACTCAAGTACTGAAGCAGCTCTTGCCTGCAATCATGTTCATGATACTTGGTGGTATAAATTCTTAAACAAAGGTTGGTATTTTGTGTCCGGATTTTTCCTCTGTATAACATGTTTAGGACTCACCATTAAGATTTTACTATTTACCAGTTGTTACCATGCAGTTACCATAGTTACTTTTTGTTCATGAACTGCTACAGGAAAAGAAAAAAGCAACCAACCAAACAAACAAAACCACAATACACAGAACAAAACAAAAACAAAACAAACAAACAAAAAAGGCAAAAAATCCAAAGAAAATCACTCACATACTGAAGGAACTAATGTGAGGAAATGTTGGCTTTTTAACAGTGATGTTAAATGTTGGCTTTTTAGACAGTATTTAGTAACAATGATAAATCTATGTTGGATTTGACCCTGTGTGTGGTGACATGCAGGGGCACTCTGAGATGTGCTCTTGAGTCATTTTGCTGCTGATACTTGCCAAAGCAGTAATAAGAAGTAAAAAAGCAGGTGTCTTCTGCTCACTGCCACTTTCAAATATTCATTTAGTAAGTGCAGACAATTGATTTCCTCAGACAGTTGATTTTCCTGTTGTTGTTGTTGTTGTTACTCATTCTAGATCTTTAACAACAGCACAATACCATCAATCAAATCTTCTTACTGTATAATTAGTACCTAATAATTACTACCTGTGTGAGTTTTTGATCTCTTTCTTTATCCATCACTCTTTTTTTTTTTTTTTTTCTATTGTCTAACTGCTTTTGCTTTACAATGCACATAGAAACTTCTTCCAGGCCATCCTTTATATGGACAAGTCTAGCTATTCTTGATAAGGATTTCTGAAGTCAGCAAGTTGGGTGTGGGACTCTCAGCTGGAAGAGGGAGCAATGGCTCAGCCACTTTCCTTATCACTGAAAATACAGTCGGTGGACTGCGCCACTGAATTAATCTATACGTATTTAATGCTATGTACACTCCACAGTGGGCTATCAGGAGTCTGAGCCTCAGGTGCAAGCCAATGACTTGGCAGATTTCCCCTTTGCTCCCATGGTAGTCTGTCAGCCCTCTTAGTCAAAAAGAGGAACTAAGAAATTATACAACTACTGACAGCTGCTTATGCCTACTTCTAGGCATGCCAGACTCTGTTATATCATTGACAGATATAAGAATTCTACAGTTTTCCAAATAGTTCCTCCAAATAGAAACCAACCACTGCCACCCACTCATCCTTCCCAATTCCTTGTCACCCTCCCCTCCACCAACCAGGTAAGTGGGCAGAAGTGCATAGCAGTTCTATGAGAGCTATGTTGAAGCAGGGCTTTTTTTGAGTCATTCAGTGCCATGGGGAAAAAGAAAAAGTATCCTTCTTATAAAATGGTGGATTTGGGAACAAGACTGGCTGTCAGTTAAGTCTCCGGCACCACATGAATGTGAGGGGAAAAACATCACGTTACAAAATATCATTCTTCAGGAGAACTAATATATTTAGTGAAAAATTACTTCAGTTCTTTGTATAAACCTTCTCAGAAAAGTAACAATAATGCATCATCATAGTGACAACTGCTTCTTTTTATTCCTTCAATAGCTCAGAATTTTTTATATCAAAAAGTGAGTGGAACAGCTAATGTTTAAAGTGTCTATTTTTCTTGAAAACCAGCCTAAATAATCCTAGCCCAGAATTCCCCAAATGGAGCCATTTTTCACTGGAAAATATTGATTTGTCAAACAGAAATGTGTTGTGAGAATGCTCTGGATTCCATTAAGTTCTGGAGAAAAAAAAAAAGCAAAACCTGTAAATAAAACAGTTCTGCTTTCCTCAATATTTCTTGGGCATCCTTCTTGGTATGCTAGGTCTTGGGAGCCAATTTCCAGGACTCAACCCTTCAGCTGCCTTCCAGGTCCCCTGCCTCTCATCACCAGGAGGACAAGCCATCTCAAGAATTTCATAGTCCAATAGATGGGTTGGTGGAAAGGAGGGCGGAAGGTCTTGGAGGCCACAGTCTTAGGAAATATGAGTGCAGTTGTGCAGTTTTCTGGTGCTGTGGAGCAGACCTACAGTATCTGAAGTGCTGAGGTCTCAAGAGTCCTGCTGTTTTGGTGGTAGTAAGTCATGGGGCTACACACCTTACTCAGGGTGATCTTTATGAATAAAGAGATTTGGTAAGTACTCTCCTTACTTTTTAATTGTTTTTTTTTTTTTAACTTCTACTTGAATTGACTGCTCTCATATTATTCTTTCATTGTCAGATGCATAACAGAAGGTTGGATTAATTTTTCTTTCCTTTCCATACCTACTTTCTTGTTCTTATGATTCAGGTTCCTTGCTTTCCTTGAAGGGAAGGTAGACATTAAAAATAGCCTCAGCCAGGTAATAACTTCTATCTTGATTTTTAGTTTCTCATACTCTTGCTAATGACATTCATGTTTTTTTCTTTCATTTACTTGTAGTTACAGTGGGAATCCTAAAATGAAAATATAGACTCACATGTTATTACTTTCCTTTTCTTTCAGTATCTGGCCTGCAGATATCAACCAACCTCCTCATTGACAAGGAAACTCTTTAAAATGATATTTTGGGACATTTTTGTCTCAATGTATTGGGTTTACGTGGTAAAGGTTTGGTGGGAGGGGGGGCCACAGGGGTGGCTTCTGTGAGAAGATTCCAGAAGCTGCCCCATGGCAGATCAGAGCCAGCTCTGGCCAGCTCCAAAAGGGACCTGCTACTGGCCAGAGCTGAGCCAGTGAGCGATGCTGGTTATGCCTCTGGGAGAGCATATTTAAGAAAGGGAAAAAAAAACTGCTGCACAACAGCAGCTGAGAGAGAGAGGAATGAGGAATAGCCCTGCAGACACCAAGGTCAGTGAAGAAGGAGGGGGAGGAGGTGCTCCAGGCACCAGAGCAGAAGTTCCCCTGCAGCCCATGGTGAGGCCCATGGTGGAGCAGGCTGTCCCCCTGCAGCCCATGGGGTACCACGGCAGAGCAGATCTCCACGCTGCAGCCCGTGGAGGAGCCCACAGTGGAGCAGGTGGATGTGGCCTGAAGGAGGCTGCAGCCCATGGAGAGCCTCTGCAGGAGCAGACTCCGGGCCAGACCTATAGCCCATGGAGAGGAGCCCACGCAGGAGCAGGTGATCCAATGGGAGCTGCCACCTGTGGGGGACCCATGCTGAAGCAATTAGCTCCTGAAGGATGGACCCCATGGTACGGACCCATATTGGAGCAGCTCTTGAAGAGCTGCAGCCTATGGGAAGCCCACGCAGGATCTGTTCGGGAAGGACGGCATCCCGTGGGAGGGGCCCCATGCTGGAGCAGGGGAACAGAGTGACCACGAAGGAGCGGCAGAGATGAAGCGATATGGGCTGACTGCAGCCCCCATTCCCCGTTCCCCTGCACTGCTCGGGGGGAGGAGTTAGAAGAGGGTGGATGAGGGGAAGGTGTTTTTTAGTTTGCTTTTAGTTTCTCACTGCTCTAGTTTGCTAGTTATAGTATTAAATTATATTAATCTCCCTATGTTGAGTCTGTTTTGCCTGTTATGGTAATTAGTGAGTAACCTTCTTGTCCTTATCTCAACCCTTGAGCCCTTTTCCATCACATTGTCTCCCCCTGTTCCTTTGAGGAGGGGGAGTGAGCGAGCAGTTGTGGTGGAGTTTGGCTGTTTAGCTGGTTAAAACCACCACACTCATAATTAGAAAGTCCACAAAGCATTTGCACTCCTAACATGTGAATGTTTCTGTAAATAAGAAATTAAGGTTCCATTCCTTGTGAAATAATTAACAGCTAATAAAATTTTATCACCATAAAATTTACTTAAACTTTGTCGATCATTGTTCTGTGATTTTTGTTACCTAAACAGTGGTATAATGAATACTAATTATAGAAAATTATTCTCAAATAAGAAAAAAAAAAAACATTCTTTTATTAATCAGGAAGCTTGATTCTTGTAAAGACGTGGTATGGTTCTCTCTTGTATGGTATCAAACACGTTATGAGATGTTAAATATTTTAAAGGGAGTTTCTCATCAGAAATCTCTGTTAATCACAAAGGCTTACATAGACTGGTAATAAGGAAAAAATTCGCTTATTATGTTCTCATGTATGTCAAAAAGTAATAATATGTAGTTATCAAGGTTGCATGGGGAGAGTTTGTAGTGTAATACAAAGTGTGTTCTCAAGAAATCAAAATTTTGTTTTATGTCTCTTCCATTCATAAGATATTGCAACTTATATTAAAGATTCATTTATTGGTGTATTTTATAGCTGTCTTCTCAAATAATCAAATATTTTGGCAAGTACTTGAACATATTAAGCAAATTCATTCCTATATGTAGAAAATAAATAATGATGTGATGTGCAATAAAGTGAGGGCTATGGGATGAGTTCTGTACTAGTTTCTATCAAAAACATCTCACCAATTCAGAGAAAGCATTAGAATAGTAATAAGCACAGTAGTGTATTGCTTTCAGAGAGGGCTTGTGTAAATGGTTACAGAAAATGCAAAAATATTTACAGTGGGAATTTTAAAATCTTCCCACTGTTCACAAGCAGTGAAGACAACAGAAAAACATTAGAAAGTGCAAACAAAAAATCAATCATCATCTTTAAAAAAAAATTGTAAATATTTTAATATTTAGGTTATGTAATTTTATAGTTTTGCATACTACAGGTCAAATTCCTTTTTTTGAACTATAAAAAATACCAGACCTTGATTTAGAAAATTAGAAATATGAAGAATATTCTACGGTCAGTTATTTTAGTGGTTTGCAGTACTCATTGTTTAAAATATGATTCTATATTTAGTTTGAATTTATCTACTTCCTACTAGCAAGTCTTGTGTCTTGGTGTGATGGACTGTTTGACTTCTTGGCTGCATGTTGTATTATTCCTTTAGCACCACTGACAATCAGGAGGGATGACAGGTTGTGGCCAATCTCCAAAGAGTGACTGAGCCTGCTTTATCAGGGTAATGCTTTCAGACTGCACCGTATTTCTCGAAGGTCATTAGAGAGGGTGCAAGAAGCTGAGAGACTCTAGCTTATGTGAAGTCCAAGAGACTCAGAAGTAGAAATCAGCCAGCCAGGTCTCTTCCTCAGGATCAGAGGGAGCTGCAGAGACTCTTCTGAAACATAGGAGGCTCCTTATTTGACTGAAAAAAGGACGTGCAAGGGTGCAGGAGGAGAACTGTTTACAGACCCTCTCCATTTCCTATCCATCACTAGTTAAAACTTAAAAATTCAAATGAAAGGTTTTTTAAAATTTTCTTTCTTAAGATCATTTTGGTCTTTCCATCATATTTATGCATATTATACCTTCCTTTAATATAACTTTCAGGAAAATTACCTGTACAGGCCTGGACTGCTCATCATATACTTAGGAAACCTTTCTTATAAGTGGTTTGTTGCTGATAAAAACAATAACCATGTGATCAGCACAAAGCATATTTTATAATTTCTGAGTGGTTTGACGTCTATATCCAAACCTGCTCCAGTTTACCAACATACTTTACACAGTATGGTCACCAGACTTGAACAGAAACTGGTCATACTTATAGAAGTACAGAAGTAATTTTAATTTAATATTCCAACTAGTAGCTTCAATGAGGATTAGAATCATAGAGTCACGGAATCATAGAATATCCTGAGTTGGAAGGGACCCACAAGGATCATCCAGACCAACTCCTGGCTCCATACAGGACCACACTAAAATCAAACCATATGTCTGAGAGCACTGTCCAAATCCTTCTTGAACTCCAACAGGCTTGCTGCCATGACCACTTCCCTGGGGAGCCTGTTCCAGTGCCTGACCACCCTCTCATGAAGAACTTTTTCCTAACACCCAGCCTGAACCTCCCCTGTCACAGCTCCATGCCAGTCCCTCGGGTCCTGTCACTGTCACCAGAGAGAAGAGATCAGCGCCTGCCCCTCTGCTCCCCTCGTGAGGAAGCTGTAGGCTGCCATGAGGCCTCCCCTCAGTCTCCTCTTCTCTAGGGCTGAACAAACCGAGTGACCTCAGCTGCTCCTCATACGTCTTGCCTCTAGTCCTTTTTATCTTGTGGCACCCAAAACTGTACACAGTAGTCAAGGTAAGGCCGTAGCAGTGCAGAGTAGAGTGGGACAATCACTTCCCTTGACCAGCTAGCAGCGCACCCCAGGATAGAGTTGGCCGTTTTGGCTGCCAGGACACACTGTTGACTCATACTCAATTTGCCATCAACCAGAACCCCCAGATCCCTTTCTGTGGGGCTGCTCACCAGCCTCTTGTCCCCTAGTCTGTATATTTATCCAGGGTTGCCCCATTTCAGTTGCAGAATCTGGCACTTCCTTTTGTCAAACTATATATGGTGGGTGATTGCCCAGCCCTCTAATTTGTCAAGATCTCTGCAAGGCCTCTTTACCCTCGAGGGAGTCAGCAGCTCCTCCTAATTTAGTGTCATCTGCAAACTTACTTAGCTTACCTTCAAGTCCCACATCCAGGTCATTTTTGAAAACATTAAAGAGGATTACACTACTAGTCTTGGCCATAATACAGAACAAGGAGTACATATTTAGGCAGCTGGCTTCAAAGACTGCCAAGTTCTTTCAGTCTCTAACAGATAAAGCTGTAAGCACACAGGTAAGTGCTACACATTCTGCCAGTACTTTCTGTGTTCTTTTTCTTAGATGCATGGCTTTCCATTTGGCTGAGTTCATGCCAACAAGCAATCTATAACTTTACATATCAGAACTAACAAATAAATAAATGAATGACATCCTTAGGAAATGTTAACTTCTGCCTGGGAGAAGAACTGTAAATAAAGTTGTTAGATTTACTTCCTTTTTATCTTTCCAAAATAATGTTTGACACAATTTCCAGTATGTTTCCCAAGATACGCTAACATGTATCTTCTATGCAAAATTAAAATAAAGAATATCCCACAAAATCTGAAAAAAACATCAAATAATTCACCAACACAGTAATAATATATGACTTCTCAATGAACTGTTAAATTTCTATTACACCCTCATTTACGTCTCTTCATTTAAAATGTAACTCATGTAGATGTTGTAGATGACCTCTTTTTATCTCTCAAGCTACCATATAAAACTTCTTTCCTATAAAAAACCACACACACACACACACACACACACACACAAAGAAAAGAAAAGAAAAGAAAACAAAACCACACATCTAAAAAGTCACTACACATGAAGGTGGTGTCAGGTTCAGGCAGTCATGTACTAACTTCAAAATTTGGTAGAACTATTTGGTGCACTGTTTAGTGTGCTATCTGCTTTTCTGACATACAAAGTATCTTTGAAAAAAAAGAAAAACAAAAACTAAGCAATGTCACAAAGTCTATTTAAGATTTTCAAATAACCTTCTGACATTCATAAAAATGGCTTTTATATTTTTCAGCATGAGAACAAACTACAGATCATTTAAATTTAACAATAAGATGTGGCTAAATGTAAAGGCTATTCCAGGAAAGGAAAATTTCACTCCTACCCTTTTAACCCATCTCACAGACTTCACTGCCAAATATCACAACTAACCCACAATGGGTCCGCTGGCTGCTTTGTGCAAAAAGGCAGGGTCAAGACTTTGATTCATTGTGAAATAGCACTGCCAATACTCAGCTTCCATTTCTCAGAGGAATATTTTCTCATTTATTCAACTAGTATAAAAGAGAAAAGGCTTAAACAGGTCTTAAGATTTTTAGAAGCATATTTTGTATAGGGATAGGTATGTGTTCCTATGGTTTATATTTAGATGGTTTATATTTAGATTCATGTATAGATACATATTTAGATACATAGATAGTGTGATGCTATTCCAATGCCCATTCTGCACCATGTGCAAATCAGCAAATTTGAATTGATTTGAATAGGCTAATATAAGTTTAAACAAGGAATGTTTTTTTCTGTGGATTGTTTAAGAATTGTTTCTTTAGTGCCTTAAGTGCCATTGTCCTCTCATTAGGCCTTTTGCTAGTTTTTATTCCATTCTTAAGTGGAATAACTTTGGATTCATATGTTTGCAATTATCCAAACAAATTTTTCACTTTTGAAAGAAGGAAACTGATCCTATAAATAGATAACCAACCCTAGGAAGAGTCAATTATTTCATATATTCCTTCTAGTTTTAGATTTAGCAGTAACACCAAGGGGGATCTCAATGTGGTTTATAATGACTTAACGCCACATGCTGAGTTTGTTACTCATCCAGCTTTGATATTTCTGCTCTGTTACTGCATTGACTTCTGTGAGGCACTGAAGACAAATAAGTCTTGTTCATCTTCTCTCCAAATGCACCTAGAGTTAAAAAATCCCATTCCTTATATATATTTTCATTGTGAAACTGTCTATGTGTGACGTTCTGGATTGTCTGCTCTCTGTGGTACTGGATAGTAAAAATTCTCTCTTTCAAACACAGAAATCCAGTCTATACAGCTGCCTGTTGTTGCTTGTTTCATTTATGAGCAAAATTTTCTTGTTTAATATTACGTATCCTGGGAGTTACATTAAATCATACCTGATCTCTTAATAAATGGCCATTTTTCAATTTCCTTTTTCTCACTACAATACTGTTTATAAGGGCAGCCTTTCTGTCTGTATGGATACACTTCTGTCCACTTTTTTTTAATTTTTCAATATTTTTCAGAATAGATATGCATATTTTTCTCCCATTGTAACACAAATTGTCAGTCAAGCAAAACACAGCCCTAGAATATGTACAGAATTTATCCCTTAATATTCTTTGTGGCTGCCAACTTCAATCAATGTGAAGTATTTTCTGATGTAAAGCCAGCATGAAATAGCTTGGTATAAAAAAGAGATAACTATGATAAAATAACATCTTCTTCTTGTTCAATCCCTTTCTGTCTTACAGTGACCACTGTACTGTTCTAGATGTGGGAATGAGGAAGAGTTAAGGTCTCTTGATATCCAGCCAGAAGCTTGATTCTGGATTTGTCTTAAAGCCTATTCTCAAAGGATATAAAGAGAAATCCATCTTTCACTTACATATCACTAGTTTATTTCTAGTATTTACTTACTTATGTACTCTGACTAAATTTCTTGACACTAAGTGATTTTTTTGGCCCATTTTTTTTGTGTTTTATATATCCTTTCTCCCCTCTGGAAAAATAAACGCGTTTCTGACACACATTAAACATGGAACCTTAGGATTTGCTTATTACATTTTTTTTAATTACATTAAAATATATAAATTAATCTTGACAGATATTTTAAAATGATAACCTGATTGCTATGTGAAACAGAAGTTCTTGCCTATTAGAGCTGAATGAAAGGTGGTTTATTTACCTTGCATAATTCACTTATGGAATATGAAGCTTTAGGAACGTGCAGCCTTTGGTGGGACATCTTGTCGTCTTAAGAGGAGCAATGAAATTCTGTACAAAACAGACAGAAAGCAGAATGCAATGAGACTTGAGGGAGATCCCTAATGACATCAAGTCTACCTATATGGGTGTCTGTTTCTCACCACAGACTGTATAGGCAAGTATTAGAAAGTATTGCATGTCTACTGAGAAAGCCTCTGTTATTGCTTATGTTAATATTAAAACAGCAGATTAAATCATAGTTGAACAGTATAGCAAGTAACAGTGACAGCATATGTCAGACATTTATGGGGCAGTGTCCAGTAAGTTTTATTGATTTGTTTATGCAAAATAAACATAGCGTCAAGGCAATAAATGAAAAATAAACTAACAAGAAAGGAGTACAAAATAATATAATACACTAATATAAGAAAAATATTTAGGACCAGATATCATAACACTGTAAATACTGGGAAAAGCAATTCAAGTGTTTTCTTTATCTTTTTTTTTTTTTTAATTTTATTTTCTTCACAGCTATCAACCTCCAAGCTTTTTTCCAAGTAATTGCTAGTTTTACCTATCAGCATTCTTATAAACTTTTTCAAGGCTTACCAAAATTAGCTATGCTCTATTATCCAGCATTATGTATCCTATAAATAAATAGTATTGCTAATTGGGCAAAGTGCAAATTGTAAGTGAGTTAATCAAAGACCACCGCATGTTACTCTGTTATTTATCAGCAATGGTGTGTTTGAACAAAATATTTCCATTTCCATGGAAGATACATGTATAAGCAATAAATACTGTAAAGCTCCTATTTCATATTCCACTGACTTTTAATGTTTCTGAGCAATAGCTGAAGACTGTAAAGACAAATCTGTTGGTCTTTCTAAGATTTGTGTATAAACTTCCAGACAGTAATTTATTTACCTGATAGTCCATTGGTGTATGAAGTGTCATCTTGAAGTTCTGTTCTCTAAACTCAGACTTCTACTCTTCAGAAATTAAGGTTAAAGGCTTAGTCTTCTTTTCTTTCATTTTTCTTTTTTTTCTTTCTTTTTTTTTTTTTCTCTCATAGTAGGCCACTGTAACAATTTCACATATCAAGATTACATCCAATAGCACAGTTTTATATCTCTATCTGTAAGGTAGTCTGTGAAATATAGCAAGATAGAAATATAGTAAGAGAAAAATTCTCTTCTGACACCAATTCATTTACATGGAGGTGCACGGAAGCAAGTCATTACGCAGTTTAGCCTCCTATCATGATTAAATCAAATGATACAGATTGACTGCAGTAATTAGAATACTCTAGGTTCTCTACAGATATTAAAGAAGGAACAATAACTGGAAATATCAAAAACAAGCTTTCAGAGG
>VXAL01015873.1:10382-33551 GCA_013399475.1 Chauna torquata
CCATTTGCATACTATTGTGAAGAAAAGATTTAGAGAAATTTTGCAAAAATATGTTCCATATGAAATGCCTTACTACTTTGGCCAACAGTGAAAATGATGAGGCATTGTTAATAGGATTTCTGCTATTGCAGTTCAGCTGAAAACATTTTTTTTTATATATATATAATTACATAGGAACTCAGACCCATATTTAATGCTCACATTAGACCTGAACCATGCGAACTGGGCTTTTTACAGAAGCAAGAGCTGATCAGGGAACTATAACCTAAGACTTTTGGGTTTGACAGTTATATAAGAAAACTGTGTGCACTGTGATTTTGCGTTTTAGTTCTAAACCAAACCAGAGTTATGATTTTGGTTCAAGTCAGTACAGTACAGAAACTGGGAGAAAGATGGAGAATTAAATTTGGATTCCATGCTTTCCAAAAGACAATCCAATCTGGCTTGTAGTGGAGGGCCAGAGAATCAACTAATATGTTAAATCTCTTCTTAGATTTGGTCCTTCAGGAAGAATGGCATCTCATACAACAAAGTAGGATTAAGTGGCACAGTATTTCTCTGAGAAGAAATCTGTGTGCTCTGCCATATGTACTGCATTTGCATTGCAATGCAACTCATACTGGTGGATCTGTACAGTCATGTTGCCGTTTGCACCATATTCCCAAGAAACAAAAATCAACTTTTTTATAGTACCCTCTGTACTTTCTCACTTCTTACCTCCATTTTGGACTTAATAACGTTGATTTCTCTCTCCATCTCTTCATGTCTTCGAATAAGGTTTTCCACACTTTCTACATCTTTCCCATAATCCAGTGATTGTATGAGTACACTCTGAGGGGATTTGTAAATGGTGAAGATGACACAAAGCAAAAGGCTCATATTTTAATTCTTTCAAATTGTTTCCTTCTTCTCTTCTTTTTATTGCCATCTGAATGTTCTTATTTTCTTTTTAAATGTCAACAGAGTACTTTATGTCCGCACTCTTTACAGAGATGGAACAAGAACTTTGAATAGTCTCAGTCCTGCTTAAGGTGCCCCTGGGCATTCACATGTAAAACATAAAGGCAGGAATACTTCCCTATATTTCTCAACCTTTCTTTTCTTTTTCTCCCCATAGACAAAAATAGCCAAATATATCCTGTTAAGCTGTGGCATACAAATTTGCTAGACTGTGTGTTTTGCAAAAATATGGAAAAAAAATTAATCCTCAAAACTCTACCAGAAATGAAATCCCAGATAATGAAGAAATACATTTGCAAAAGTTGCTATAAAAATTTCAAACCAATGGTCTTGTAACCTGAAGTAGTCCTGCTATATATTTGACTACTGACTTATGGTTAAATAAACAGCATTATTTATATCCATGAAATCATTGGTTTTTATATAGCTTTTTTCTTCTATTAATCTCAAAATTGTAATCCATGATAGGCATTTTTACCTCTATTTTCTGATGGAGAAAATAAAATTGAATGAAATTTTTATACAGCTTTTCAAAGTTGCGTATTTAATATGTCTACATCGCACAGCAGGGAGAGATAAGCAAGCTAGTGTTGAACGAACTAGTTTTGAATTTGGAAAACTAGAAGTTGCCATATTCAAACTAAGTGGATAATTAATTCAGGACAAGCTCTATGGTAGCTCAGCTAACTGGCTTTTGGTATTCAGAACCGACTTGGCTCAGCACTGTCTGAAGGAGATATACACCCGTGTCAGTAACACAGCAAGAAATAGACACCAGTCCCTTAGCTCCTTAGATTTGTATCCTACAGACCACATGCAGATGTCTACAAATGTAAAGATGCTGCAGCTTAATTAGTTGTCTAATTCTCCTTACAGTTAGTGGAAAGAAGGAAGCACTACTGGACCATAATTTATCACATTGTCAAGAGGACATCTGAAATAGATTAGGCACACTGGGCTCTAAAAGTACTTGCTTGTTTCCACTGGCTGTGGTAGAAAACATGGATGAAGTACTTTGAATATAGCAACTGGTCACCAATGTTAAAAGTACTATTTAACAGGAAATATCATTTGACTATAGAACATTTATTAGAACCATAGAATCACAGAATATTTTAGGTTGGAAGGGAGTTCTGGAAGTGATTTAGTTTAGCCCCTGCTCAAATTTCTAAGGGCTTGATTGAGTTTCTAGTGTTTCCAAAGACAAGACACCACAGTCTCTCTGGGTAACTTGTTTCAGAGTTTTAACGCTCTTGTTGCAATTTTTTTGCAACATCTAAGAAGAATCCAGATTCTTTTTCTATCTAACCTTCCTTTAGGTAGTTGAAGACAACGTCCCTTCCTGCTGCAGACACTAATCGGTACATTCTCACAATACATTTCAAATACACCTTTTTAACTTTCAATGCCTTAAGAATTGTAATCTGCAATGTGTTTAATGACCTTTCAGTCTTCCTACAAGCTTGATACATAGACAACTATCAAAGGTCAATGCTGGATACTCAGTATCTCTTCAGTAATCTGGATGTCTGGATTTAATCACCCAGAAAATAGAACATTTTCCCATGTCAATTAATCCAAATCTGAGAACTCACCTTCTCGGTAATTCTCTGTGTGATATCATCAATTTCTCTGATTAAGGTATGGATCTCTAGGGCTCCCTCTAACTTCTTCCTGTATGCATTCAGGTTACCATGGAAACTGTTCCACCTTTTATCGGAAAGAATATTTTAGGGGTGTATTTCAGAGGTGAGAATTTCCATAACTGAGTTTCATGAAGCTTAGATCTAAGCAAAAAGACTAGATTTCTGAGGTACTTTGTGTACTGATCCCCACTTCCTCACAACAGGCGACATAGCATAGAGATAAAGCTGAAACTATCTGGTTACATTTTGTTCCAAGTTTTCAGGATGGCATAGAGGTTAAAAGCTAAAAAGTCCTGATGCAGTTTCCTTAAACTGTTAATAACCACACAATCCCTACCTTCATCCTTTTGGTTCTTAGACAGTGGGCTGTGAAGTAGCAGAAGCAATATGCTTCTTCACCACGGCAACTATATGAACAGATGGAAGTGTCTTAGCTTCATGGACATAGTGTGTAAAGTGCTGTGAAACAGCATGTTTATCTCCAATGCTTGACACACGACTTTGGCCCTGCTAGATTAGAAATCCTTCTGGCAAACTGCTCCAAGAGTCTTGAAAGGCACCTCCAGTGCCTGAAGATTGGTAGTCATGATGTTAAAGAAGAAAATACATAATTCCTTTACTAATCCCAGCCAACCTAAGATACCTAATCTTCCCTTTCTGTTTTTGCTATACACAGAAGATTTAAAAGCATACTCACTTCTCATTGAGCTGCTTCCGGCGCTGATATATTGTTTTTGTCTCTTCCTTGTTTTGTCTCTCCAGTCTCAAGGCCAGTGCATTGATAGCCTTGATGTGAGCATCATCCACTGTTGTTTCCTGTAAAGTGAGAAAAGGAACTAAGATATGTGTTCAAAATGCTTGTGACTGCGTCTGACACATGCAAAACAACAATAACAGCAGCAAGCAAGATTTATACCTCACTACCAGAAATTTCAGACAGCTCTACTATCATGCTGTTGTTATCAGTCCCAGCTGAGCAGCCAGTACAAGAAACAACATTAATGATGATACACTGTGTAGTGATGATACCTAGATTCAACAATGACCTAGGTCTAGATAAAGACTCTCAGAGCTTCATTTCTAAGCCAGGCATTCCAGCAGGGGCTCATCTGTCGAGGAAACATATCTGCAGCTGCTGTTTACATAGGTGGCTGCTAAGAAACAGCTGATGTATGGCAGATTGTTCCTCTGCCAAACAGGTAAGTGACTTGTTGCTCCTCACTTTTTTTCTAGATAGACTTCTGTACAGAAGCACCTTCTGTATTGTGGACAACAGCCTTAAAATACATACAGCCTTGAGAAACCCAAACAACCCATAAATCAGGTTTTAGATGTGTCATTGCTTTTTCTTCTAAAGCAACACCACTGCATTTTATAAGGTACGCTAAGCCTTTCAAGCAACTTGCTTCCCATGTAGCGTATGTACCATAGAAAGGATAATATTTGCACATTGCACAAACCCTCTGGACTATACTGGATAATTCTTTTGGTGCATGATGGATGGCCAACACTGAACACTGCTCCAGGATTCAAAAATATTCTATATTTTTGTAAGACCAGTAAATCACAGGCTTAGCAGGGAGACATTAATCACTGGTGTAGTAAAAGCACAGCTGCCAGATGCCAGCAAATTTTTATTGAAGTATCTACTCCATTTGTATTTTATTTATGCTACATCCATACCAACATGCACATTTCCATATGTACTTTAGCATTATACACAGCCACAAAGCAAACAAGAGAAAGCAGTAGACAGCCATATATTACTTCTTCAGAAACCTTGCAGTCTCCTCTCCTGGGAGCTAGCAGCATGATATGACAGAATATGAGTAGAAAATCTGGCAGCCATCAATGTGGGATAGCTGATCCCCACCCTGCTCGCGGATTTGTCTAGTGGGGAAACCTAGACTGGGTGGATGCACACACTGTGCCAGGACCAGCCTGCTTCTCTTTGTATCACCCTATAAAGCATGGTATAATCAAGCACCAGCTATGAAGGTATCAGTCTCAACCTCTTCCTGCAGGAGTCATGTTTAAAGTGGTACAGGAGCAGTGGCTACAAGCTGGCAGTATCGAAGGCCAAGAGCTTCGTATGGCACATAAGATATACCTTAGTCAATGAAAAGACTTCTTTGTTCAGTCTTATGCTGACTGGGACACTGTGCTGTTTCTGTGTCTTTCACCATCCTTCTTTTTGGCTGGTACAATGCATAGCACAACCCTTGCTCCATCCCTTAGCTCATGGTGAGGACTGAAGGGCTAATGAAGGTCCCTTCACTTCCCTGATTCCCTGGTGCTGAAGTTTGAGTATTATGGCTCTCCGCCCAGATCCAGTACTGATGCACTGCCACAGGAAATCCTGCTGGGCCCTGGAAAGGGGAGCATGGGGTTTTCTCCCAGGTGTCAGGCATATCTATGCTTTTGTGTAGAAGAGGATTGTCATCTTCTACTATTAGGCAACAGAAAGAGAAGGTGGGAGCTGCCATTATAGTAACTGGCAACTAGGATAACAGGCAAACAGGATAAAGAGAATATTGAGAGAACATTAGAGTAAATCTCATGCATGAAGTCCTAACAGGCCTCTTTCCAGACCTTCATCAGAGTTTCCAGACTAGCAAATCAGCACAGTGATCTTTCCTGTGTGACACTGAGACCTGTTAGTCCACATCTGTATCGTTCAAAGAAAAGAAGAGGTCGCTACAAATGCATCCCATCAATGGATGGTCTCACAGCTCTCACAGTGGGAGCTGAAGCACATCACAAGGAGGCCTTTGTTGTAGTAGGGCCTGTTCCTCAGCGTTCCTGAGGTTTGGTGCCCAGGTTACCACATCTCACTCAAGGCAAGAGAGGCAGCTGGCACAACTTAACAACACCAAGGAGTCTTGGAGATCTCAGCACGGAAAGGTGAACCTTGCAGCTGTCCTGTCACATGGCTCCTATCTGAAGTGTAAACCATTGCTTCATTTTACTACATCTGATTATCAACGTTATGATTCATCACCTACCACGTGCTGTATAAACAAAGGCCCCCAAGTATTTGTGCTTCATTTGGATGAAGGAATATGAGAAACTTGACCATTTCTCAGGAGGAGGGGAAGGGAGAAACAAAGGAGGGAAATGGAGAAAGCGGTCAATTTGCTTTGAAGGGCTTGTTCATGGAAGGTCTATATCAGATTTCAGATTCAAACAAACATGGCTGAAACAACCACTTTTAATCCACCTTTGGGTGGAACTCACTGTGACTTGCAGACGAGATAAAGCAAACTGGAAATTTGCTCAAAACTTAATTCAGACTCACACAGACGGCTTTTCAGCAACATAATGCAATCCAAAATATTAGGTTGCATCACGAACACCTGATGGCTCTGTTTAGACATCGTCAAAGCAGAAGGCACAATGATGGAAAACAGAATCCATTTCAATAGCTTACAAAGTGGTAATGCTTCCTACCTCCCTGATCTTTCACCTCCTCAGGGTACTGGAATTGTATTTACTAACTGGATATGCTGCTGGGCTGAAAAGTTAACTGCTGCTTCCAGCCACAGAATAAATGTGGAAACAGGCATGGAAAACACCTCTTACCCCTGATGTTGCTCCACGGAACTCATTCAGCTTTTTCATGAGCTGCAGACAGTGCTCATAGTCATTTCCCACATCACCTATGTTAATCATGACTTCCTGGGGAAAGAAGCAGCAGACAGGTAAACATTCAGGCTAAGAGTACAAGAACACAATGCATCCGAATGCTTATGTTGATGCAATAAGTTCTGTAACATTCTCTGTAAATCACTGACCTACAACTTCTGAAGTAGTCTCTTCTGATTTTTAGATAATAATGAGACTTAGTCCCAACTCCTTTTTCAATCTATTACTGATTTTGAAACAGCCTCTGAAAGAAAACTTAGCGGATTAAGAGACTCTTCCTTCACTGTTACAAAGAGAAACTTTCAGATTTGCTACACAATGAGACCAAATGCCAGCTGCTGAATGCTTCAAGTCCCTTGTATTCTCCTATGCTTTTATATCTCTGTTTTGACAGAGACACACAAGACCACCACCAACAATCGCAACTTCTTTATGTGCACATTTTACATGAGAAGATGTGCTAATACTGTCCAACCAACTCTGGCACAGAAACACTCCAGAAAGTTTTTAGAATCTGTTGAATTTTTCCTTCCATATTGTTTGTAGAGCACATCATGATTCTCTCATGCAGAAGGCACTAAGAAAATGTCCTGGAAGATGACACGTTTATCACACATCCATTGTGAGATAGCAAGTCTCTAGTGTGCTCCTTGAGTTAAATACCAGAGTACATTTACCTTCTCCCTGATCCAGGCTTCCACCTGGTTCACTTTCTGGAGAAATTCCAGGAAATCCCGGCTATCCTCCAGCATCTTTCCGCGGGCAGCAACAGCTCTCTTCAACTTCTCCCATCGCTCCTGAAGCATGCGGACTTGGCGACGGATCTCCCCTGATTTTGGGTGGCCTTTTGATATCAGGGCTTCTCCTTTCTACACATTCAGGAGAGGGAATTAGAAATGAAGGTTACTACTAATTTTTAATATGATTACCATGTTACATGACTTTTCTAGGAGGACTCTCACATTCCTAACCTGCACTACACAATAAATTACTAATGTAACTTCTCAGCTTTCGAGTAATACTGCTCAGCTGGAACGCCCTTATGTCTGGAGGGAATAAAGAACACTAGATTTGAATATTCGCCTGCCAAGGATGATATTCATTGAGTGGGAACACCAAGAGAGGCATTACAGATGATTGTGCCCTTCAGCTGTGTGGTGTGCCTAGTATCAATGAGTATGTTCAGCAACTGGGCATGAAATCCTATTTACCTTTCGTAGGAATAATTACCCCAGGCAAGGAAGAAGTTGGTGATATCTTTCTGTTTGAACAATAAGAAACGATGGAATCCTCTGAAGAGAGAAATTAAGAAATCTCTCTGTTGTAAATTAATGGCATTCCATTTCCATGGCATAGTAACTGGGTTCTTGTCACACAAGTAGAAAAATTGATAAAGTGCTGGTGAACAAGCCACCCTTCCTTCTCATTCCATTTTAGATAACCTACAGTAATCTATAAAAACACTAGCAGAGCGTGAGAGTTACCTTATTAACAGCTGTGATGATTTCTTCATTTGCTAGAATCTCTGCCTCAAAGACCTGATGTTTCTGCAGCAGCTTCATCTTGTCCTGCAGATTGCTGGGGTCTTGTATGGAAGGATCCTCTAGCTTCTGCATGCGCTCACTGATCCAGTCTTCTGCCTGCAGCAGTGTGAAGCACCTGAGTTAGCATGACAACTACATACCATTCTAGGGCCTCCTTCCAAGATATGCCACTGCTCTATGCAACTGCCTGTGCCTGGGCTAGGTAGAATGAGCTGGGAGCTGACAGCCAAGGTAGCTTTCCAGTCTCTGAACTATTTTACTTGATAGGAAATAAAAGCAGGTAGGAAAAATAATTTTTATCTGACCATAAGAATAATGAAAAATCCCTTGAATACCCCAAATTTTATCACAAGTCAAAAACATATTATGCAATCTTCTAGATTAGACATAGAGAATCCTTGAGCAGATATGCAGCCTTAACATGGTGGACATATTTAAAATGAGCTTGTGACAGCTGGGCCTTGGATTTAGGGCTCTGAGTTTCATCTCCTGTCTTTGTCATTGACCTACCTGTAAGCTAGGTTAAGATTCTTAAAAATTCTGTGCCTTACATATAAAACTGCACTAACATTTCTTGATCTCAGAGATATTGTGAGACCTAAATGGAAAATGTGAAGCAATAAAGCCTTACTGATATGTTGAAGCACTAGTCAGATAATTTGAAAGCAAATACAAGTCTATTTGCTTTTACTCTCCATAGAATTCAAAATATTCTAGTCAGGAACATCAGATTCAGACCACCAGGTGAACCATGAGGACTAATAATGCACAGATTACATATTTCTCTTAGGAAATTCTTTCTTAGGGGATTTAAATGTATGCAGAATAAAATGGACAACAGCATAGTGACTTTTCCCTGTTTTTTTTCTAAGTTAGCTAAACTTCAGCACTTAGCACTGACAAATATCTTCTACCCATCAAAGCACACAACTGAACACCTGACATACACTGTAACTGATCCCTTTGTCCTCAGACCACCGAAGTACCCAAATGTTTTGACTGCACACGAACAGCAAATTGAAGCCAGCTTCATCAGTTTCAAAGCGTCTTGGCTGTCCTTGTGGAACTGCACAATACACATGCAAGACTTGAAAACTTGAAGACTTTCTAATTTAATTAATGACTTGAAGTATTGTTTCAGCTGCTGAAATTCTACAAACAATAACAGAAATAGCTTTCACTAGCAGCACACTCTCCACAAATTATTTCCCTCCAAAGTACAGTTAGAGATTCAAACAGGAGCCTTATGCCTTATGTCAAGGTTACCCAGGACAGAAAGCTGTTAATCTGCTGTTTTCATTTCTGATGCCGTCCTCACAAGCTAGGGCCTTTTCACATTACCCAGCCACACATTAACGCTTTAAGGTCAATTTAAATGACTTCTCATTTGAATGGGAGAGGCTCATCCATGCAGTTAGGCTGAGAAACCAATGGATCCCCTGTACATTGCCACTCAAAGGGTGATTTCTCTCCTACTTTTTTGTAATAAGCAAGGGCTTAATGACAGACTGAACTATTTAAAAATCACATTTGCACTCTTAGTGGCTTGATTTATTCTCAGGCTTACTTAGGATGGCTCTAGAGAGTGAGAGATCCTTCTCCTGGCCCCATGTCCACATTCAGATGTGAAGCAAGGCTGATCTGTTTTCCCAGGAACTTTCTATGGAATGCCTTATGGTTGACTGGACAAGCATTTTCACTTTATTGAAGACAAGGATGGCGAGACTAGTGTTATACTCAGTGTAGGTACTTGGGAACAGTCTTATTTCTATGGGACTCATATAGAAAACTGTGGTCACTATCAATTTAGAAACCTACATTTCAAAATATCAGTTACTGTAATCTCAAAAGAACAAACTGTTTGTAAAATACACTGATTTATAATAACAGAAATATTTAAAACATATACAGGGCTGTGCATGTTACAGGCATTTATAATTTTCTGTCATTCCTTTGAAACAAATAAGTAGATGTTACTTATTCTCTTGTACAGAGTGTGAAAGGGAAAGAAGTTAAGTGCCACTAATACGAAGACCAAGTTTCAGAGTCAGCATTAAAACTCTGAGACAGCTTTAGAAGTCAAGACTTTCAAATTTATGATCTTTCCTCTGCAATAAATTAAGTAAATATACATAGTTCTAAGTAGCAACCCGCTCATTTGCCTTCTATATTAAGATCGAGGTTTATAGGATTGACTGTGCTATTGTGACAATAGCAAGGTCTAGAAGTCTGTCTTACTTCTGTGGGACTAGAAGAGTGACAGTTTCTAGGAGAGTGTCCCCTATCCTGTGAGCTGCAAGCATGTGATCTCCTGAGCTAGCAATTACTGTTTTTTTCTAGAAACAAAGTACTATGTCCTGAAAGTGGTACAAACTGCAGCAGCTAGCTTTCTCAGCAGACTGTATGACGTTGGGCTTTCCATTCTGTCATCAGTAATCACGGATTGTGTTGTCCTTATATTGATGTGTGCTGTGTAATTGCTTCTAGAGGGTAACAACGAGACTTTTAATCGTGACAGAGATCACTACTTTCTGCTAACATAAAAAAATTCTGTTTGATCAACAGAAATTACTTACGATGACTGCAGGAGGGAGAATTTTCATGGGAGTGGGTTCTCAGCTATGGGACTCTTTCTCTCAATAAGTAAGAATAAGAAATGACCTCACTGATTTCACAACTAAATTCAAAATTCATCTCTGCAATTTAACTTTCCTTTGGGGACTATTCTCATAAACGAACCCGTACACACCCAGAACATCATTACAATCAAGTTTAACATTCTATTACACCCACCAAAGAGGAAGGGAGATATTACTGTAAGAATTTTTTTAATTCCTTGGTGGCATTCACATTCTACAGCGGTAGGCAATTAATTTACACTGGTAGACTAAATGAGCAGTTAGTTTGAGAGCAAAAACTCTGTACAGAACTCTTGGCTGAACTAACGTGGAGAAACTGGCTGAGAAAAGGGAACTATTCCTCACTATACAGGGCCAGATGCTGTGCTGTAAGTGTGTAACTCAAGGAAACAGAATGAAAGAGGACCCCAGCCCAAGCACTGATTTGACAATTACAGTGAGATGGAAAGCAATGAAGAAGTACTCCTAGCCAAGGGGTTGATCGTATCTCTAGGAGGGCACTGACAATTTCTCCACCAGAAAGGATGTTTGCAGTTATGTGACCTTCTCATCAGAAGTACATTGCTCTATTGAAAATATTTGCACTGTGCAATACGCTGTCCATTCCATCCACTCTCCTCTGGTAGTCCACAAGGTGGATCAGCTGTGACTGGTGGACTGGTTCACGTGATAAGAAAGGTATGGACAAATAACTGTAAATAACTGTGTAAATAGCTCCTGATAAAGTTTATTTTAAAAAGCAGAGTGCAGCTTTGGCTATTAAAGAAGAGGGTACTTAAATATTTGATAATTATGGTGGGAGTTCCAAATATATTGTGCTACAAATGGAATTTAACAGCCATTTGTTCCTTAGATTACTTTTTTTTTTAATTTAATTTGGTTGTCAGCAGCAACTGTGTCACAGGCCTTTGGTGACAAGTCTAATTTGAACTGTCAGGACGTGCATTTTTTGTGGGCTGGGAGGTGATGAGCACCTGCAGTTTTTCTTTAAAACATGGAGGATGTTCCAAGGGATGCAGCAGCAGAAGGGGTGCTTACCATACCAGCAAGAGTGTTTGCAAATGTCCCTCTGGGTCTATGTGCTATTGTTTATGCCAGGACACTGGATGCTGGCACATTTTTCAGTCACACACATTATGCTGCCCTTTGAAAGACTGACCTGTTACGTCTTTCTAACAGTGGTGCCAGGAGCAGAGCTACTTGTTTACAGGACCAAGGCCAGAACAGAGACAAAGAGAGACTAACATATTCTGCAAACACCAGCCTACAGTAGCTGAAGAGCTATGCTCACTTACTGCACTGTTTTGAAGGCCTTCGATGAGCAGTCACTAGTAAAGCTTGGTGCCCTTGCCATATTGTTTTCCACTTTGTATTCACTCTGACACAAAACACCCTTTTTTTCCCACCAAAAGAAACATAAGGTAGAGGCTGGCAGTTACCTTTTTGTTAGTTTTATTTTAGCAGAGCTCCTGATGTGTAAAGCAGCTATAATGGGCACAATGCCACAATGATGGTATAGTAACAGCAATGTTATTGGCTCACCTACCCCTTTGTGTGAGCATGGCAGTACAGGAGTTGCCATACCAGAGTAGATTATCAATTCATCTAATCTCTGGCAAGAACAACCACTTCATCCAACAGAGTTAGGCAGTTGCCCTCCCTTCCATCCCCATCCCAGTCTAAATTCCTCTTACCTCTGCCAAGTTCTGGTAAAAAAGTGCCAGAAGAAGGGCAGTCTGCAGCTTGTCTCTCCTGCTCTGGGAAAGATTCTTGATCTGCTGCTTCCTCAAGAGAATGGTGTTCAGTTTCTGCTGTATCTGTAGCCCTTCCAGTCCACCATCCTTTTCTAGCCTGCTTGCCTGTTCTTGAAGAGACATCATCTGAGAAGGCAACAAATCTGAAGTCACTTTTATGCTTCCAAATGGTGTGAAAGAAACAAAAAAACAGGCTCCTTTCCATACCTAAAGATTGTCTTTTTTTGCTGGAAGAAACCAAGAATGTTAGGGACATGTTAACCAGCATTCTCCCCAACCTCCCCCAGTACTATGACATATTTATGACTTCCTTGTCATTGGTCTCTGTAGCACACTGTGGCTACTTACATGAAATAAAGCCGTAGCAACAGCAGTCCTTATCCCATTGATCATCTTGTGCAAAGAGTCGTGGAGCAAGCCTGACACTCACGATTGCTCAGGTTTTGCTGCTTTGTGGAAATCAGGTGTTGGGAGGTAGCTCTCAACATGAGCAGTAAGTCTGGCAGAGAGTTGGTATGGGGCTGGGAGCTCACTCCATCTGGGGAAGCCAGGCACAGCCCCAGGTTTGAGAGTTTAGCCCTAGCATTGGCAAATTACAGCAGCTGGCCACCAGCCAGGCAGATTCCTTTATGTGTTGGTGAGCAATTCAGCATCTATTCCACCGATGCAAAGAGGCTAGACAATTTGGTACAGCCGTTATATAATAAATATATATTTAAATAATTAGACAGACCATCTGCTCTGACCTACTGTATCTTAGTTGCTTTAAAAGCCACTGGTTTTCTATGAAAAAAAGCAGAAACTTCTGGTATCCATAACACAGTATGGTCTGCTTTAAATATTTGTTCTGGTATTTGCCCCAGTATTTGACTTACCAGGTGGTTTTCCTGTCTACTTCAAAACAATACAGACAGGACATGGGCATGGAATGTTTAATACTTTTCTCCACTCCTCTGCCTATTATTTAACTAAGCTTGCCCACTTCTTTGGTTCAAGTGTACCAGGCATATCACACCTGTTCAACAATTTAATCTGTTTCCATATTAAAAAAAATAAAACTCTTCCAGCTCTTGGTTTGGTAGAATATTCATTGTTGTTCACTGTACCTTCTCATCCTGCGATGCCAGTAGCTTCTCAAAAGCCTCGTGTTTCCTAATCAGTTGCTCTACTTCATCTACGGAGCTTCCGAGGTCACTGCTTTTCAAATAAACCTACAAAAAATGTTTAATATTTTTCTTAGTGGATTAAATTTCACATAATCCCAATTTGCAAATGTGAGAAGAGGTATTAGCTCTACAGTTGATAGTATACCTGAGAGGAAATAAAAGGAACAGAAGGCAATTGAAATTGGAAATGAAATAGCAGAGCTTCATGGTCTTGAGCAAGAAAGAGATACAATAGCAGGTCTAACTAAGTAAAGTGACCTATCGCTGCTTACCACGATCACTAAACAACAAGGCTGGCAGTGAATTCAAGAGGTCTAAGCCATCCTTGTAATCCAAAGCAAGAACAACATTGTCATGTTGGACAGATGTCTGTATGGTTTCTTCTTAGAAGACATCCAATAGCAGAGACTTTGCAGCCTCCCTTGGCAATTTATTCCATTGCTTCATTACCTTTACTATTAACAAGATTTTCCAAATATCTAACCTGAAAATGCATTGCTAACACTTCATCTCATTACATACTGCCCTCTTCATCACAGAAAGGAAGTAATTCCTTTCACATTTGCATCAGTCTTGTACACGTTTGTAGGCTTTTTCATACTGGGATTTCTATGTTCTCTAGGATAAAACTACCCTGATCAGATCAATCTTTCCACAAAGGCTGTGTCTTTTTGACTTCTGATAATTCTCATTGCTCTCCTCTGGGTTTTCTCCATTTCCACTTATTTTGAAATGGTGTTCCTACAATTTGATGCAATACTTGGCTGAGGCTGCCAGAGTGAATGCAGTGAAGGCAGCAGAGAACTTACTTCTGGTGCCTTTCAAGCTGTAATCATCCTCATGCATCTGTGTATGGTGCTTATCTTTTACACAATACCTTGAACTCAAATTCACCTTGTAATCTATTGCAAGTTTCCAGAACTTTTTCAGAAGAATGGCTGTCAGACCAGCTTGTCTCCATCCTGTATTTATTCAGCTGTTTATTCCTGAACAATATCATAACTTGCACCTCTACCAAGTGCATTACATTCGTTTTTTTTTTTTTTCAGGCTGTATTTCCAACTTGCCTGCATTAATTTTATTTACTATCTATCCTGTCACACTCTAACACAGGAATACCTTAGTCTAAAATACGAAAGGCAGTTTTAAGGAAACTGACCTCTGCACTATTCACTTTTAACACTGTTAGGACATTTTCTAATTAATCCATGTACATCTCTAAAGCACCACAGTGTTTGTTTACGCCTTCCTGGTATTAAGAAAATTGTTTGAACAATTACTTCTCCCATGCATTCTGTTACTAGCAAATGTTTTGTCAGATGCAAAAGAAAAAACAACATAGTTATCTATTAGCAACAAAAAAGAAGCTTTTCTGCAGATCAGTAAGTACTTATTCTTTTCCTGTGGATTTAATTGCCCACAGTTACTTCCCTTATTTAATTGTGAGATAATGGCAAGAAAAAAAATGCAATCATAGGCTCTGGTGAGACATAAAAATTACCTGTGGACAAGGTTCAGAGTGGAGTGAATATGAATGAACAGACTTTTGAAATTCAGGCTGCTATAAGGGACTGCATTTTTCAGCAGGGACATAGCACTGTGTAATCTATTCTGTGAGCTAATGGAATTACAAGTATTTGGAAAAGGATGAGAAATTCCAGCCAATACCTCTACCTGGGTAAAGTGCAGTTAACAGAGACGGAAGAAAGATTTGAGATCAGTGATGTAGTGTAAAAGAATTAAGAGGCAGGGAAAGAAACAGAACAGAATGAGTGAAACAACAGCAGCTAATACTTTCATAAGAGGACTGGTAAAGAACACAGGTAAATCTGTGACTCAAAACCATAGAGGAACCCTCTCGATGCCCCCCTGCTCCCACCTGGGGTCCCCACTGTGGCTCAGCCCTGGCCCCAGCCCTGCCAGAGCTGCACTGAGGGAAGCCCTGAACCTAGCCCTCCTGGATGGCCCAGACTGCACTCATTACCTCACTTTGTCACCTTGATCTCCAGCTGGTTGATGGACCTTGTTACTGCTGCCACCACTCTGCTCTGCTTGGCCACTGTGGCTTAGAGAATTGACAGCTAGACTTGGCATGACTTTCTGGTTCATTTTGAGGAGTTAATGAGAGGAACATTTTGCATGTAGGGAAAAACTTGCAGAAGAGTATCATGCCCAGACCAGATGTTCAAACTGCTCTGTACTGATCTACACGGAGTGTCAGAAGAGAGGTGAGTAAATCCCATCACAGTAATCACTGTCAGAAAGAGGGGAAGACCACATACAACAGGCCTAATTTTTTAATAAGTCTGGCCCATAAATCACCAGGATGCGTAAAGAAATACATTATCATTAATGCTTCTTCTTTATTAAATACAAATCCCACCAGAAGGCAGATATTTTGTTATTCAAATTTTAATCCTTTGATCTATTCTACTCATCAAGTGTAGGAAATTATGACAGAATTTTTTTAGTGTTTCTGGGTTTGGTTTGCTCTTGTGAGAGAAAAACTCCACACGTGCAGGCTCTAGGTCTGTTTGCTCTACTGCTGTATTAAGCCACGTATAATTAACACCCATTTTTCACTTAAAATTAACATCCATTTTTACACTGAAAAAAAGCTATCAGCTGAATCTACTCACTCCTGTTTGCTGTATACAAGCACAGAGGCATCTACTGCCTCTACATTTGTGTTTTAAAAGCTGCTTTAAAGGCATTGTAGTTTCTCTGTCATATTTTGTGGATTATCTATCATTTCTAGTCAAAAAAAGATTTACTTGAAGAAACAGAAAATTTTTGTAATTTTCCGCATATCACTCCAGGACCTTTATTTAGTAACTGTTAACAGTGAAACTGCAAACTCTGTGATCCATGAAGAAATAGTCTGCCATTAGTTTTCCTGCTCTTATAATATATGGTGGAAGAAAAAGGCAAGGGACATCTACTGGTAAAGATGGTTACTTTCCTTGGAAAAGAGAATGGAGACATTTGAGATCAGGGGTGTGGGACAGTGAGTCATAATCAGCTGCCACTGGAGTGCTCAGTGCCTATCTCCTACTGAAAATCAGTATATACAAATAATACCGAACATTCAAAGCCCCATTCCCTGAGCTGTTACAGCAGTGGAAAAACTGCTTCTGTCTTCTGAAAGCTTTAGACCAGACCCTCAAAGCAGAAGCTCATGCAAATGCTCTTGAGAACCCAGGTTTTCATACTGAAAAAGAAAACTGCAAAAGAGAAGTGGCTGAGTACATTGCAAGAGAGTCTATGGCAATATGCTTAGAAGAAACCAGTCCCAGTAGCACAAGCAGTGCTACTTGGAGAGCCGATGAGATAAAAAGTTTCCATTTGCCTTTAAACAGAAATCTTATTATAGCAATTGCTAGAATCAGAACTGCTACATTTTTCATTTAAGCATTTGTTATACCATTCTGAAAGCAGAATGGAAACTGGCTCCCACGCCATGATGTTGGCTCTTGGCCAATTACATCACTTTTTGGCATAGGGAATGGCCTCAGACAGGTCCCCAAACTCCCTCTTTGAATGTGATGTATTAATTTCAAATATAAAAACATTGCATAGCTCTCCTCAGGTAACCTACCAGGGTCTCCCACAGCACACAGGAGGTATAAACTTTCTTTCAAGTTTGTTTCCATTATGAATCATGACTCATCATCAGGAATTTAATTGTCACCATAAAAAGCACTGAAGACTTGACCACTCGCTATACAATGGACTCATTTTTAAGTGAAGACTTGCAAAGATGCTTAAAGCCACAAAATGGACCTGTCCCTTTCTGAGATTTGAAATATAACATGTAACAAATAGCCAAGTTATTAACAATGCAAAGCACAGAAATGGAGGTTTCAACTCTACTTCAAGTGGAGTTTTTCACTATTTCTGAGCTCACTGCATAGATTCAGCCATACTGTCATGATAAGACCTCTTACGTATGAGTTAACACAGAACTAAATGCAAAACATCTCAAAACAAATGTTCATTTTAAGTAAAATAGCACTACATACACACTTATGTAACAGCATAGGCCAGCTCTACCTTTTGGAGAAATACTAAATGAAACACTTTTAGTCATCAGGATAACTATGCTCTCTGGATGGCACAACTTCACATTCACAGACACACTGGAAGCTGACACTGCCTCGTAAGAAATTTGTCTTCCAAGGAATGTCATTTTTATTTCTCTAGAAGAAAAACTATTTTAAGTATTTGTGTGAATCCACTCCCTTCTCCTGCTTCTGCTCTTCACAGTAGCTTAACATATTTTGCCCCCCACTGCCTGCCCTGGGCTTGCTGCTGAGATTGCTGGAACTCCATTGGAAATCTTTCAGCTCTAAGCATGTACTAAAGGCCAGAATTACTCCCAGACTTAAATGCCTTCACTTAAAGTATGTAATCAAGTCCAAACTCTCTGCCCAGAGAGACGATAACAACAACGTTCGATTTGATCTTCTTCTGACAAAAGTAAAAAACAAACAAAAAAAAGAATTAATGAAAAAAATTAAGCTTGTTTTTAGCAAAGTAAATAGATGTGCTTAATACCATGATTACATATTGTACATGACTAAATTGAACTATGCTTAATTCCAGGAAAAGTCATGATTACAGTACGATACTTTGTTATAAGAGGAATAAAACACACCAAATTGTTTATAAAAAATACATGCATCTTTTCTATCATATTGACATCACTGTATTGTTGGCCTCTGATATCACAATATAAATGTGGAATTCTAACTTTAAATGTATTTAAAAGTTTTCTTCTCCCCTCCCACTGCATGCTCTCTCTTCTGCATAAGAATATAATTATCTGATACTGGAAAGGTATGTGGGAGAAATGCAGAGATCAGTTAGCATCAGACCAGTCAAAATTCTCACGCTCTATCCCTATCCTTTAAGTGGTAGGTGTTAGATCAGAATCCTATGCCCTTACAACATCATCATTAAAATATTTACTTACAAAACATTTGTCCGAAGGCAGATTAAATTCCTCTTAAACTCTCCTTAGTTTCACCACTAGAGACTTTCCTGGGATGTCCAAATTTGAGAAGCTATGGAGACTAAATTCCCTTCTTTTCCCTCAGGAAAGGGTGGTACCTCTCTTTTTCTAAGGGAAAAAATGTTCTTCCTGCATACTTAAATATATTGTTTTCTGAAAACAAGGATTACTTTATAAGCTTACAAACCCAGGAATTAACCATTAAGAAATACAGCACAATACGACAAATGAGAAAATGAAAAGAGAGAAACAGGATAATGTAAGAAAAACTACACTAAGGATTTGTCCCAGGTCCCAGACTGAATAGTAGAGAGGAAAACCACTTCTTGGCTCTAAAGTCTTGAACCTTCAAAGTGCTGAGCACTAGAGCCCAATTATGCAAAACTTGTAAGTATATGCACAGCATTGTGCATGTCAAGTAGACACTAGTACTCAAATGGTTAAAATGAAACACTTGTTAAGTGCTAGATCAAAGCAGAGTACTCAGATTCATTTAGGATCGATGAAGTGGCAACTGCAGCCTTGGTGACAGCAGATGAGTAGCTTTCTGATTGCCACTTAAGTCATCCTCCAGGTAGTGGGAACATGGCAGGAAGTGTACAAGAAGGAATCCACATGGTTTGATTAATGCAACTTAAAACTTGTGTTTGTAAATGTTCCTAAAATGGAATGGAAATCTTCACCACTCTCCTCCCAGATCCAAAGGACGCAATGTTGACGGCGATAGATGGACACCATGAATCCTCTGTGTGTCTGTGAGCTGAAGATATTGTGTGATCTGGTATATTTGTCAAAAGGTTGTCTGGGCATACACTTTTTAGGGTGCATGATTCCTGGGAAGGTCTCAAACCTGATCTTGCCCAGTGTTGTTGGGTAGAAAGCAATCCTGAGCAGCAAACTGGATTCACTGATAAAGAGAGGTCAGCCCCAACTCCCACAGGGTGAAGAGGTGGACCAGCTATATCTGAATCATGTGTTTTGATGAAGACTGTTGGACTTGGGCTTCTTCTAAATTCTCTTACCACCTGGATAGGCATTGCAGTCCAAGGTGTGGCAAGTATCAGGGTGATTTTGGAAACCTTGTGGTGAGCAGGTGTTAGCCCATCACATGGATTCTTCCCAAACTCTGGCCTCGATGAAGGGTGATTCTGAAAGACGATCAGCTCCGGATTTAAATCTTTGCTTGTGACCTCATTCCCATGAGCTGAATTTTCTCTTCCAGTCAGTGCAGCTGGGGACAGCCAGATATCTCTGGAGACAGACTCCTGGGGAAAGCCAGGATACTTAGAGGAAGTCACATGAAATCTTGTGATTTGAAGGGCTGGAGACCCACCTGAAGGGAAGCCTGGTTTTGGTTTCTGGGATCCTGTGGGGAGACCAGCCGGTGTTTCAGGCACCTTCTCTAATTGTGGCATAAGAAGACTTGAATGAACGTGATTGCTTGCATGGGAATCTGCTCGAAAAGGCTTTACCATCAAGCTGCAAGTTGAAATGTAAAGCTTCATTGAGGCATGGAGGTCTGGCATTTGGACATTGCACTGGCTACAGCCTTGCTGAAGTGGGAGAGAATCACAAGGTTCCAGGGAGGCATGCCGATTTTTGCTGTGGAGTGTTGAAACAGCTGGAATAGGAGACAGATCAACATCTAGGCGTGATGTCCAGCATGGTGGAGCTTTGCAGGAAAGAACATCAGAGGGCAAAGATACAGCAAGCTTCAAGGGATTGTTTTTTTCAGGAGAAATATGACAAACACTTTTATCTCTTTCTAGATATTGCTTGTAAGATGCAGGTGTTGACAAAGTGCCAGAATGTTCATATCCACAGCCCTGAGGGTCTCTACGAGGAGTGGAAAACCTGGATATCTTATCAGAAGGATCAACACGGTGACTAATGTTCCCCAAACCTTTTCTCCGGTCTGTGTGTACCAGGACGACATCTAGCCTTGAACAGTAAGCTCCAGAAGACACACTGCTTGGTGATGAGCTGGCATTTCTTGAAGCAATCTCTGCAACTGATTGACCAGTGGGAGAATGCCATGCTGATGCTGGCATCTTTTGGAAAGGCCTGTCCCGTGCAGTAGATTCAAAAGGAGAAGGTGGGGTCATTCTGCTGGAAGACAGCATCACTTCTGCAGTGGAGACATAGATGGGTGCAGATGAAAGTTTGCGGCGATGGTCCCTGCATGACATTCTGCAGCTTAGTCCTGAATGATGCAAAACCAAAGCCACAGAAGCTTGCCTTTCTCCCTCTTTTTAAAACCAACTCCTAATCCTTTTTCCTTTGGTATTGGAAATTTCCATTCTTCTTCTGAAGCAAAGGAATGAGAGGTTAATAAACATTCTCCAGGAAAAAAAAAGATAAACTAAGAAAAAATCCACATTCAGAATAAAACCACACAGCTCTTCTAGTACAGCTACCACCACCTATCATGTCTGCAAAGTGATATGAGAGTGGGATGGGCAGAAAGATAAATTACGGAGCATGAGGCTCTGCTCCCTGAGTGTTCTGACAGTAAGACTGCAGACAGAGTAGGAGGGAGCCAAAAATTCTTGCCAGAGACAGCCTGTGAACTTGCTGTTATTTCATCTGTGAAAAAAAGGAAAGCAGCTAACCTGAGCAATGCATCTTCTGCTGTGAAAAGGTTAGAAAAGAGCAGAATGTACAGGACGCTGCTTCTGCTCAAAGCAAAAATGATTTTTTTCTTCCTTCTCTTTTTCAGCTGTTGCTTGTCTGCACTCCAAATGGCAAGATCTCAGTTTGCAGGTCTTAGGAGAGTTTCCTACAACAGTTCCATGCAATGGCACAACTGAATTCATCGTAATAATAAAAAAAAAGATCGATGTTTGCCTAATTTTCTCCACATGTGCTCTATTTTCTTTAGCATAGAACAATCCTAGACTAAATTCTGCAGAAATCCTTCGAAGGTTTAAGTAACTTGGATGTAATATAAGATGCTGGCATGAAGTCAAACTTGTCACACTGGCACAGACAGCGAATAAGAAAACAGTTCTCAGTAGCAGTTCTTAGTTTCAGACACTCCTCTGTTGCCTTCTTTCTTCCTCTGTTCCTTGCTGCTGGGAGAGACTTGGTCTAAGGCATATGAAGTTCTGGGAAAACAGGATCCAATAATTATGGGATGACAGCAGCTGCTCTCTTACACGCATATTTTGCAGATGTGCAACAGTGAAATGCATGTGACTTGACATGAGCATTGCCTTGAATACTAAAGTCAGAAGAAACACAAGGGGTGGAGAGGTTGTTTACGTTTGTTTGCCTGACTGAAATTCTTTTTGAATGCATGTTTGCTTCAGTCCATTTTGAAAGTAGCAAATGACAAAATCCCCATTGGGAAAGTGGTTTGGGAGTTTTCAATTGATATCTTAGCCAAATACTTTTTGAAAGCACATTTGAAAGGGCTTCTTTCCTACCCTCCTGCCTGTCTCCCTAGGGAGCGAGTCTGTGTCACTATGCAGCCATATTTTAACTCCTTATAGTAGTAACAGAGCTCCATCCAAACATAACAGATTCCTCTTCCAATTGTTGTTTGAATGCAGAGAAGTAAAATACAAATAGTGACTAAGGAACCTCAGTTCACTGTCCGATTCTGTTCATTGATCAATAACGCAGATGGTGGCAGCTGCAAAAGACAGCTTTGTAGTTCTTGATATTCCACCCTCATTCAGATGGGAGCTTGGCAGGAATAACCTATTTGAAGAATTATCACACAGAGAGATGAGAGAACAAAAGGAATAGGAGATATTTGGGGAATACAAGAATTTCAGCTGTAGAGGAATCAGACTAGTGTCAGCATTTTGTTTCAGGGCCAGGCTGATGCACTGCATATTAAGGAAGGAATAGAATCCAGAAGGCAATTCTTTTCCATTCCCCCATGAATAGCAGTAAATGGTCCTCTTCTTGCAACGATTTTCTTTATTGATTCCATTCCATAAATTCTTTTAAGATATAGTTTAATTTGTATGCAAACATGTAGTCTGTGGCTCTTCGGCAACGTAATAATCTAAACTTGCATCCCTCTGTATTTATACTCACCGTGGACTGACACTGCCCTGGACATTGAGGTGATCACCATCATTTCCAGGTCTCAAAGCAGTAAAACTGACTTAAAGTCAGCAAAATGACTAGGGAGCAGTGAAATTTATGAAATTTATGAAGTATGTTTGAGATGTGCTTCACCAACACTCCTCGGCTCTGAGGCAAACTGATGTTCCTGGGTAGCAGCGTTTTCTTCACGGTATGTTTGTTCAGTGTCAATTGTGGGTTAAAACCAAGATGGCAAGAATGGACATGACAAGAGTGAGTCATCATGATGGAAGAAAATGAATAATTACTGAACGGAAAGCTGTTCCCAATATTGGTCTAACTGGTGCATCCAGGAGCAGCGTGCGTTGAAACTCATCCTGAATGCTCACAGCTCATTGAGGATCTGTTTGTTTGTATCCTTGGATATGAACAAATTCAGTGTCTCCTCTTCCCACCTAACAGCACGTTTCCTGGGTTAAACCTGAGCACCAAGCCATAACAGCCTCTTCCAGGCATTGTGATAGCTTGTTGATAGTAGGGACAGTGCTAGTGAAGGAGGAGACATATGGCTGACTGTGACTGACATCCAGATTACCAATTCAGAAATCTGTGGAGTTCTGAAATTTCCCTGGTAAACTGCAGGTAGATACTTGGTCACATATTTTGATATCAGAGACATTTGTCTGTGTGGTGCACAACATTGTGACCTACTTTACTATTTTAAAACAGTAACTCTGTCAGCATGCAACTGTAATTCTTG
>VXAL01015873.1:47653-84767 GCA_013399475.1 Chauna torquata
GTTTACCTAGGCCAAACCCAGCATAGGGATAAACCAAGAATTGGTCTACGGAATTTCTGAACTGTCACTTGTCACAGCTACAGAATTAACATTATTAAGTTAAATACGCACCATGTTCTGAAAACCTCAGCTGGTATATAGTGGAATATATTATATTTGATTTTCCATTCACAACAGGGAAAGGAAACAGGGATAACATAGTTGAGTAGGGCAGCCTTTGCCAGTACAAGCAAGTAGAAAATCTACCGCACTTAACCCAGCAAAGCTCTGTTGCCTTCTGTTGGATTGCCCACTCCTATACACATCTGCATGAGGGAAACCACATCTCTCAGTACAGCAAGGATGTGGTTTCTCTCCAGAAATTCTTTAGGACTTTGAGATAAAACAGAGGCCTGAAGATTTTCGTTGGGCTTTTGCACCCCCCAACCCCATTTTCATACTGGGAGTTTGAAATTATTGCCAGTACTGGGCACTGGAACAAGAGGAAAAGAACTCATTTTGGCCCAGCTTTTTGCATTAGGACACATGACTGCCTGACACCCTTCCATGTTAATGGTTGCTGTAAACCAGACAAATGCCTTTTTCACTGGAGAGTTCTTTCTTCAGCACATAAAGCTACAATGGTGTACAATGAAGAACAACAGTAAGGCCGTAAACAGTTTCTTAGCTGTCACCGTGAGACAACTTAGTTCAAGCCCTGGTTCTCTTGGCTTCGCCCACAGACAAGCAACTCTAGCTGTATTCAGTTTCACCAATAATTCTCATAAGGTGATTGGTCAGGTGTTTAAAAACTACCCAGGATTTTTTTTTTTTTTTAGCACTTTGAGTAATCATGTAGGTTTCTTACTTAGATTTTTTAGAAGGCAGCAGTAAGCTTGCTGAGAATCATAAGAATATTCCACAAACTAAGCTGAAATGAAAGTTCTCATTATATGAGACTTTCCCAATATTTTTTACCTCAGTATGGGCCAGAGCATCTGTTAGATCTTGGTAACACTTGTGAATCACCTCAGCATCTTTCAGCCGCTCACCTCGTAATCTGGTAATTTCCAACAGTTCCTCCCAGGAGTTCCTAGGGAGGAATGAGGGGAAAACAAACAAACAAACATGTAAGACATGCAAACTAGGAGTAAAGGAGATTAACAGTGTGAAGAAAAACTAAGAACAAGACCTCCTCTTATTTTTTTAGTCCTGCCATTAAATTCTGTTGAAGTGGTTCTCTGAGGGGCAGCACATCTGCCATCCTACTCAGTCCATGTCCCCCTGCCTGCTCTAGGCACTTAAATTGATGCCTACATAAGGGCACCCCTCTCCAATACGCTCTTCAGGTTTTATATGCTGCAGTCTTTTGCAACTATATGGGAGAAGGGGAGGAAGACAGTGGGAAGAAAGACTCCTGGATGAAGCACATACGTGAAGCTCTAATGTAAAGATGTGTACAACAACTCTTCACCTATGTGAAGCTGCCTCCCTAAAACTGCCACACTGATCTGGACACAAAAATGGATGACCAAATCAGGTTCTCTTCTGATTTCTACAGCCAGGGCTGAGTACCCTACCCAGCACTACAACTGACACAGCAGGACTTGGAGGACTGCATCAGACCCTACTACTCCTTCACCCTTCTCTTTTGGGCCAGCTTGGACCAATGCCAGACATAAGAGGCTCAGAACATCTTAATAGCTGCAGAGCAGTTATGGGATTCAAGTTAGAAGCAATAAAGATGCAACTAAACTCCCAACCCTACAGTTAGGTGATCCTGTTTCAAAGGTCAAAAGGAGTTCATTCACCCCTTGCTTGCAAAGCACCTCTGATGCAATTTGCGAGAAGGCAAATCAGCAAGCAGACAATGCCTGCATTGTAGTAGTCTACTTTTAAACGAGGCATGGCAACAGTTCTCTGTCAGTGAGCAAACTGCATATTTTGCAATTAGAGAACTGGGAGGACATGCCTTACCTTTTTCTAATTTCTTCTCACTTCCTTCTCCTCAAGAGTGAACTGAAAGGACAAAGCATTATAGAGCTAACTCAAATCTCCTACCTTAGCTCTTTCTGCTTCTGCCGGATTTCACGGGACTCAGAATGCCCACAGTTTAGCAAGTTTTCTGCCAGCTGCTGGCAAGCCACAACTCTTTTCCCAGCTGCTTCCAATTGGTGTCGGAACGTGTCATATTTGGCACAAAGTTGCTTTTGAAGGAAAAAGAACAACAAAAAAAGCATTTTGAGAGTTGCCTTTTCCAAAACACACCTGCTCGGCTGTCAGAGCGACAATTAACAAGCTGACCATATTTGGAGATGGAGAAACTGCAGAGGACAATATCAATGACTGGATATTACCTCCAAAGATGATGATGAGCTACAGATTTTTAGCAAAACACGAGGTCTGTGATGCAGATAGGAGGCAGAAACATGATTACTGAGGATAGCAACAAACATATTATTTCAATGTACAATGAATTTCAATTATTAAATAATTCATTTTTACTTCATGAATGCAAATATGTATTCAATACTGTAAGTGAATAATATAGTCCAACTTTAAGATTTAGGACACAACATATTTTGAAATAAATGTTAAAAATGAGGATTCTGAACAGTTGTTGATTTCTAATGGGCTGACATTACACTAGTTTCTGTGCCATATGAAAAGGCATAGCTGTAGATGTTCATTCAAAAACATTTGTGATGAAAAAATCCTTAATGTAGGACACATTTAAATATCTGGTTATTAAAAACAGAAATGAGTTTGTCTTTGAAACTCTGAAGGCTTAGGCATTTTACCATGCAGTTGTTTCATGCAGCTCAGGCCCCATGGTAACAGGATGCAAGTGTCCAGCAATGCTGCCTGCCTGTCATAACCAGTCAACCCTTCCTGCCCATTCTTCCACCTTTTCTCTTCCTCCCAGTGATTTATACTTAATTCTTACTTTGTATTCTGAGTTTTCAAGGACAACCTTAGAATCTTTTTACACTCTGACTGCATACTGTTTGGTTGATTTTTGATCGGTTGCTCAAAAAACTCACCAAGACATGCTCATAATCATTTCCATAGTCTTCAGAGCTGGCTGCTTGTTTCTGCTCAGTGATCCAGTCCTGCAGATCTTCATATTCCCGTAGGAACTCATGCAAGACAAGAGTCTCATCCAGCTTCTTCCCTCTGTTAGGGGAAGGAGACAAGACAATTCAATTAGGCTAAGGGAATACATGAGGAGGGCAACGAATAACAACTTTCTTCCTCCTAATCCCCAAAACCTCACCATCAAGGTTCATCGTCTTTAATGAAAAAGATGACTTTATTTCTCAGGATTGGATATGATGTTTGTAGGATGACAGCTGTCAGCCAGGTCAGACTCACTGGCTGAGGTTTCCAGAGAAGCACAGTACCTAGCTGAGCTCTCTCTCTGTTTAGTTTTGTTTGTTTGTTTTTAAATGAGAATACTTTTTTTTTTTTTGTAAATTCATCTCATATTGTAATTCATCTCATATTGTAATATTGTAATTCATCTCATATTGCCTACCCAGCAAAACTGCTGCAACTTGCTGCATATTTATGATTGCCTTGAGTATCTTATAATACAGCCTGACACGCTACAGGCCTTACACAGTAAACAAAATGCCAATTTTCCATCTGTTAACACTGCCTTTTATTGTGCAAATATTCCAGGAAAGATGAACCTGTCTTTCCTCTGTTTGAATCACCAGTGTTCATCACAAGAGATGTAGCCTGCTCAGAGAGTCCATCCCACCAAACGGAATGCAGATAGGAGGTACAAACCACAAACTAATAAGGCACCAGGAGACCCAGATTAATGTTAAGCATGAAACAACACAGAGCATTTCTGTGTTCAACACTTTGAAGTGTTTTGATATTTCTAGATCATTTATTTTTCTGAACTTTTCATTCACAGGAATTTCTACTCATGCTTCTACTTTTAAAATTGTAAACAAAAGTGGAAACAATATGTAAAGTATCAGCATTTCCTGTGGGCTTAAGTATTCTAATTTTCAGACTTATTTATTTGTTATGCTACTTGCAGAGCCCCATTCCTTTTCTGAGTGGTTTTTCTGTGGAGCCAAAACCTAAACTGTTCAAATAGACATTTGTTCCTTCCTGACAACAAGGTAGAAGTATTTAAAAACCCTGGGTACAAGCAAACTGTCTTGTTGTAACTTGCTACTGTAATAGTAGCAGAAATGAAGTGAAATAAGAAGTAAATGATTCATTCAAGGATAAAAGCCTTCCTATACTAGCACTGCCACTGGGCAAAAAGATAAGTCTAACTGTAATTGCCTCCCTTCTGCTATGTAATGAATCAGTCATTTTCAAGCAATACTAAGGAAACCTTTCAAAAACAAGTTTTTTTTCCCCCTTTTGATAGCAGATTCCAAATAAAAGGAAAGTCAGAATCTAGCATCTCAAGTCACTTTACAGGAGGATGATGAAGGGTGAAGAGGAAATTTGGAGGCTTCAAATCCTTAATATGCAGTGGGACTCTTTAAACAAAATGTAGAGCTTTTGCTTAGCAATAATAAAAAGCTCATAGGTGGACAGAATTCAAATACAGAAACAAGCAATTTCCTAAATACAATTAAAAAAAGAGGAGTTGATGGATATGATCAAAATTCTAATGAGGTAACTGGAGATATCCTTTACTGACTTCAGTAGGCTTTGAATCAAACCTAGGATCCAACGGGCAATTTAGATTAGAGTCAGTGATATGTTTTCTAGTTCATACCTTGCTGCTGCTAGTTCCTGCAACTCCTGTAGTCTTGACTGAACTTGTTCCTTTGGTGCATCAACCTCAACATACTGGATGGAGCCCACAAGAGGAAGATTTTGGGCACTTTCACTTAGTTCTTTCATCAGATTTTGGTAAACAGCAATCTCATGTTCCAGAGCCTGGCAGAGAGAAGAATGGAATGAAAGCCAGTTGTCCAAGATCTCCACTGCTTGAACTTTTGCATCAGCCTATGGTGTAATCAATGAGACATTAAAAGAGGAGAAAAACTTTCTGGAAGTATGTGACATTTCCATGACTTGATCAATTTCAGATCATTTTCTCTCAATATTTTTTGGAAAAAAGCATACATAAAATCTATCAAATTAGATGAATAAAGACAATTAGAAATTCTTGATACATTGTTAGGCAAAGAAAAGTATTCCTGGAATTCCTGGCCTCACCTCGAGTACTGTGTGCAGTTTTTGGCACCACAATACAAGAAGGACATAAAACTATTAGTGTTTTAGGAGGGCTACAGAGATGGCGAAGGGTCTAGAGGGCAAGATGTATGAGGAGCAGCTGAGGTCACTTGGATTGTTCAGCCCAGAGAAGAGGAGACTGAGGGGAAACCTCATGGCAGCCTACAGCTTCCTTATGAGGGGGAGAGCAGAGGGGCAGGTGCTGATCTCTTCTCTCTGGTGACAGTGACAGGACCCAAGGGAATGGCATGGAGCTGCGACAGGGGAGGTTCAGGCTGGATGTTAGGAAAAGGTTCTTCACTGAGAGGGTGGACGGGCACTGGAACAGGCTCCCCAGGGAAGTGGTCATGGCACCGAGCCTGCAGGAGTTCAAGCAGCGTTTGGACAACGCTGTCAGACACATGGTCTGATTTTTAGGTGGTCCTGTGCGGAGCTGGGATTTGGACTCGATGATCCTTGTGGGTCCCTTCCAACTCAGGATATTCTATGATTCTATGATTCTACAATTCTAATAACACTCAATCTGTATCTTTGATTCCTTTTTTGACAAAAAAATAAAGCTTCTTCATGCATCTGTTGAGATTGAAAAGCAGATATCAGATCATAGTTTTGGCCTTGGAAGAATAAGATGAGAATATTCATCATTCTCCTTTTTTGCCAAACTTCTGTCACGTTAGTAAACTGCATCCATGTCTTCCATCAGTCCATTCAGGTATCGACATATATCAGTGTGAACTATCTTGTAGATGACTGGATACTTAAGTACCAATGAAATGGAAAATTTTAAAAAAGGCAGGCAGATCAGCCAAGATCCTGCCAGCACACAGAATTTAAGGAGAGATTTCTTGACCTCCTCTGACACTAACTTTCAGATAGGTGAACTAGGATGGAGTGATTTAAAAGCAGGAGAGAAGAAATATTATTTTCTACCTACTAATCTGAAAAATAATCTCAAGGTTGCTGGTTTGTCTAAACAGCATCGAACTCAAGGCCCAGCTACCGCTGGAGAAATGGAAGCCATGCTACAGATTCACTGAGGTTTAAACTTTCCTGAAGGGTTAAAAGCAGTCCCATGATGAACAGGAAACCTCTGATTTTTCACTCCATCTTTATAGCCTGAAAATCCTGCCTCTCAAGCATGTTTCCATGCAAGAATGTTTGTAGAAGCCAATCAAGAACATTCCTTAACTGTTGGAGTGTGCAGCGTTAGTCACTAAGGTGTGTTTCTTGCATCCTGTAACATCTGTATATTACATCCATGGGACTCTCAGACTCTCTTATTCCAGAGCATGACATGCAGACAAAGAAGATCCTGGCTTTGTTAAAAAACTTATTTGCCAATGGATACATAAATTCAAATCTTATAGTGGCAATTCCTTCCCAAAGCAACACAGGAACTCAGTTCTTTAACTCATCCACAGACGCAAACTTTGAACATTCCTTATTTAATTCTTCAAGAATTACTAAAAAGCTTTTGAAATACCTTATGTTTTGAAATACCTTATGTTTCTTGATGAGTTTCAGTGTTCCATCTTCATCCTTACCATAGTCCTTGCTTGTCACAAGTGGACGTTTTTCTGCTACCCAAGCCTCCAGGTCTGAAGTATTCATTAGAAACTATCAGTTAAAGAGAAAGCAAATTAGTGGCTACTTCAACTTCCACAATACTTGTGTCATTCTTTTGATCTAACAAATTTGAAATGGAGGTGCACTGTAAAGTCTAATGTGATGTCACACTGTCAAAAATGTCAACAAATAAAATGATGACATCATTTGATACATCAAAATGTATCAAAATGATGTCAACAAATAAAGACTATTTAATCCCAAGAACTACTATTCCACATGACCAGACTAAGTTGCAGGATTCTTGGAAGAAGCTGGGTGTCATTTCTGCTAAGCAATGAAGCCGGGGAAGACTTCGTTAGCTTTGCAATCTCCCTGAAGAAGTGCTTTCTAAATGGCAAATGGAACCTTGTTCTAAAAATGGTTCTAAATGGAACATATTACGAGGATTTTATATGTATGTTGCTCTGTCAAACCATATGAAGGAGGCCACAGATGGAAGACTTCAGTGCAAGATAACTGAGGTCTTTTCCAGGCATCCAAACTCTGGCAGTAAGTTTCAAGTTGTCTCACTTTTCTTTTTTCACATTGGTATTCTTATTTGGCTCTTCCTTTGCTAATGGTAGGTGCTAACTGCTTACAGTGTGATATTTCTCCTTTCCCTTTCTGAGAAGTTCAAATCACTTATAAAAATCAGGCTTCATAAAGCCTACAGTATGGATAGCTGTTTTCATAGGTGGAGGAAATAAGAGCCAGATGATAGAGTTCTCCATGGAACATACTTTAGGTGGGCCTGTGAACTCTGTGCAAATGCTGTTTACATCTACAAAACTACCTGTGTCATCTGATTAACTGCACTCCAAATGACCCACTGATGTCAGAAAGTTTGGATTATCCAAATAAATATTTGCATGCAATTTATTTTTAAGCAGGCTAAACTTATAGTCCAGTATCTTGTTGAAATAATAGGGTCAAAAGTCCTAACTTGCTTTGAGTGGAAGAGCTTTGTCAGTTTTTCAATATCATTTTGTTGCCTGGAACAGACATAGATTGGATGGCACAAGAGATCTCTTCTTTTCTGTTTTCCTTTGCATTATTTAAGTCAATGCCTGACACTGCATAAAGATTCTGAGAAAGGAGCTGCTACTAGGAGAAATGGGTGTCCTACACTCAACTACAAGGGATGGAGTCCAAGCCAAACCTCAAGAGCACCAGCTCTGGACTGGAGGCTGCACTCAGCTGTGCAGCCCAGCCCTCCATTCCCATGAGTCTGGCCCCAAGCAGCTGAAGTGAATTCCAGCCCCATTAAATGGCAAGACTAAAGCTGTTTTTGTTATTCACTTAAAAACTTTGGTTCTCTTATTTGTCTGAAGAAGCTACTGTGTGAGTATTCTGCTGTAATTTATACCTCCTGGAAGCCAACTGAGTGCTGCAGCTGCTTCATCCTTTGCTCACAGGCCTTCTCTAGGCCCTGCCAGGCAGTCACAAGGTCCTGGCATTTCTCATTTATTTTCTGAGCTGATGGATGCTGGCCTACAACCATTGTCCTTCCTTTATCCAGGACCCGCTGGATTTGTTGTTTGTGGGCATTCACCTCTGCCTGCAATTCCTGGGAAAAAGAAAACAGAAAAATGAGGAAGAAAGGAATGGTATGTGACAACAAAGACATTTCTATGTGCTCCTTGTCATAAACAAAACTGGCAGCTGGTGGGTACAGTGTAGCAGTTATCTATGCCAGCGGGCACAAAGACTGTCGGTTTCTACAACAGCTGCAGCCTGAGCTGCCTGTCCTAGCCCTGCTCGTATAATGTTCTGCTGTTGGTACTGCCTTTGAGGTAGGAGACAGGGTCTGCAAGGTGACAGCAGGCATCCCTCCCTACAACCTCAGCATTACTCACCAAAGTCCTTGGCCCAGTGCTCCGGCCTGATTCTACCCCTTCTCCTTCCCATGCTCCTGCCCCTTCCCCTGCCCAGCAGCTAGGGAGGTTCAGTTGATGGAGCAGAACAACAATGGATGACAGACAACACTGGGGGATTCAGAAAAGAGTGTTGGACTGCTGATAGAGAAAATAAAATATCCCAGAAGATGAATGGGCTGGAGGATGATAGGAAGAGGGGCGTTGTCAACAGTACCATGAAAGTCATCAGACTCCTAACTCCTGCTCCATAAAACCTCTGCTGGTCTCATAACCTTTCTTACAGAATTTGCAATTCCGCTGCTGCAAAATCCAGTGCTGCCTACAGTGCAGGGCAGCTCTGAGCTGCCTCTCTGGCTGTGAGGAATGGCTACAAATAATCGAACTCTCCAGAAATTAGTGTTAACCTGTCTTTATAGATGCATTGACTGTGGCTTGTTCAAACCATTTTACAAAAAACAGCAGAACTAAAGCAAACACTAAATGGCTGTTTTATGCTCTCCTAGAGGATCTAGCATGCACCTACCTCAAGATGACATTGCATGTATAATGAGTGCACTAAGTATAGAACTAAAATAGTACGAGTGTGTGAGAGTCAAAATAGTCTACCCAGACCACTGCACAAAGCAAAAAACTCACTTTTTTCTATTCAGTGTGAGGTACACTAGCTTTTTATCCACTTTTAATGGAAGAATTGTAAAGTTTCTCAGAATAAGAATATCGTAAAACACAACAAATTTTGCAGTTCCTACAGGAATTCCTTGTTTGCTCTGGAATTCCTTGCTTGCTCTGGAAATCATCACCACATTGCTGACTTGTCTCAACATGCTGGAATCATACCTCAATGACAGTGTGGCACTACATTTTGCTTGCAACAGCCTCCTGGAGGTAAAGGAGAACTGTGCAGATGCTGGTTTGCAGGCTGAGGTGAAGTGCAATGTGCCAACATGCTATAATGCACTTGATTAAAGGAGTTACCTTGTGTTTTTGCAAAAGGCTTTGAGCCACATCCAAGGATTTCCCACAGTTGGTAGAACGGGCAATAGGCAATCGCTCATTAATCCAGTTCAGCTCCATGTCATGGTAATGGTAGAACTCATAAAGATCCACTGCAGCTTCCAGCAACTTACGCCTCTCATCAAGAGGTGCTTGCAAAGACTCAAACCTAGGGGTCATCCATGAAAATATATGTTAAACAAAGGTTTATCCTAACCCTGCAAATGGAATTAGGCTATGATACCACAGTGATGATTAGAGAACAGTGGACACCTCTGCAATTAAACTTCAATGGTTAGTGCCAGCTGTACATACAAGAACCCCCTTCTCCAGAAAGCTACTTTTGGCAAGTATAGAAGGGATTTGACTTGAGGGCAGAAGAAATGGGAACAGAGCTGTATGAAGCTGTGATGCTGATGACAAGGTTTGCAGTAATACAGCCTTGCATGGATCATGCCTGCTGCAATACATAGTGCTAATGGACTGTTAACAACAATCTGATCTTCTGTTTAGTAAGCCTGTATCTAAAGCAGAATACAGTTAACACACTATCCGTGCCTCAATTTCCAGCCATTGAAGTAGTGCTGTTTGGAAGAAAGAGAATTTCAGTCCACTTTTTAGTTTAGACTTACATGATAACAATAAATGCAAGCAGAGGAAAAAACTATTTTCACTTTTGAAGCCATAGGCTTCTCCTGTGATTTTTAAGGAAGCTAGTAACTACTGAATACTGGATCACTGCACCTCTTAGCAAGCAGCTGGATGACCTATGGGTAACCAAAGGACCAGAGTAAGAGTGCAGCAGACAAGGAAAAAGTTTCAGTAATAAAGTTTGAGGTTGGTCAACAGGCAGCTGTGCAGGTACAGACCAAAGCACAGCTGTGGCAGAACCAGTAGGAGAAATCATTCCTGAGTATGGGTTAAACCTAATCAACAGAAACACATTTTCTAGAATGTGGAACAAAAAATGCTATATGTCACAAGGGGTGGAAACAGAAAGAGAGTGGCACCTCACCTGTTCAGGTATTTCTGTGTTTCATCCAGAATCCTCTGGGAGTCAAAGTGATTGGTGGCCATTTTCCTTGCATGAGACACAATTGAGTTCATTTTGTCTGCCAGCTCATGTGTCTCATTTTCCAGCTGCCTGTGTTGCTTGAGTAGATCACGGCTGGAGCGCAAATCATGGCCTGTCTCTGACTCCTGAAGAACTTTCTCAATTTTCTCTATCTTCTTTTTGGCATCCTACCAGGAAGAGGTTACTGCACACTCATACTGACCTTGCAACATCATTTTCTTTCACTCAGCTACCTCCATGACAGCTTCCTGGATACAATTTTTAATTCTATATGTCCTTTCTTGGTAATACGATGGCCAGGTGTCTGTAAGAGGCACCTCCTGAGAATAATTTGCTTTGCTGTCTATTTTGGTGTACTTTTCTTTCTGAACCACTGAAGTACATGATTACAAAATTAACTCTTTGAAGTATCGTCAGTGACGCAATACAAAACAATCTCCAAAGGCTTCATATTTTAGCTTTTCAATTCAACACAACAGCAGTTTCATTAAATACTGGTATCTGGAAACAGCTTCACAGCATATTATTCCTCTCATACAACTTGTTTGGATTACTTACTTAATGTAGTGCCATGCCTCCAACCCTCAAGCTGACTCCAAGCAAGCAGGTATGTTTGCACAGTGTTAAACCTTGCAGAGACTTTTGATTGGTTTCTCAGTACAGGATAGCCATGCAGATGCAGTGCTGAGCCTGAGTTCAGCAGCTTTGTGTCCTGGTGCTGTGCTGGCACTGTTATCCTGCTCATAGCTTTGGAGTGAGCTTGGTCAGCCTTGTACTCGGTTTTCTCTCCTGAGACTGTAGACAAAGTCTAGTAATCTGTCTGATGTCCAAACACCTTAAAATACACTTTTATCTGCAGGGTATTCTGCTCTTTTTTGTAAGGAACATTCCATATCAACAGAGTAACCAGGTTCCTAGGCCACCCTCCCCTCTGCACCCACCACCTCCTGACCTGGAGCAGTTCCATGAGCTGTTCTTGCTGGCCGGCTTGTCTCAGTTTGTCACCTCGCTCTATCATCTTGCCATACAGTTCCTTCCACTTCTTTTGTAGCTCGGACATCTTCTTCTGGATAGAAACTGCAGCATAATGGTCATCTTGAATCAGTTGATTTCCTTTCTGGAGAAACACAGCACATCATTTGTTTTGAGAAGATCAGCATCTATGGAGTTTGATACAAGATGGAAGACTTAGCTCCAAAACCGCCTTCACCTTTATCAGTGTTGCAAAGTGCTTCTCATTAGCCATCATTTCCTTCTCAGCAGCTTCATGCCATTTCAGTTTGCGTAAAACATTTGTTGGATCACGATAGGATTCATCTGATGCAATCTTGTACTTCTCTTCCATCCATATCAAAAGCTCAGCAGCATCACGATTAAACTCCTTACAGAAACAAATAGGATTAAATAGATTTAACTTCTGGTTTTGAGTGGGTTTGCCATCCTTGCCATTAGGATCAAGCCCTGATTTTTTCCAAGAACTAGGAAATGTGTTATATTTTCATATGAAAGTTGTTCTACACAATCAACGTTTAATTAAGGAGTTATGATCTTAAACCATTGATGAGTTCTTAAGTCCTCAGAGTAATATCTTTTAGTCCCTTTTTACCATACTTACTAATCTGTTGAATTCCATTGTCAGCAAAGGTCTGCATTTTTTACGTGCTATTTTAACCATATGTGATCCAACCCTCCAGTACAAATTTGTGTCTCAGCACTGGAAGATAAATTCTTGCCAAAAGTACTGTTAGTGTAAGTATCATATACAGCCAGCATAAGGTGGTGTGTCCCAGTTATGCATTGTACATTTTTGGTAGCTACTTCCATGTAGGGCACCTTATGGGCAGAATAATAATCATATTTAATGTCTATTCATTTCTTCATAAACATTCTGAGTAAAAAAGTATAGCAAATGGAGTCTAAGGGACGTAGAGGGAACTTGCCAAATTTGCATCTACAACAGAAATCCAGGATAAAGTGTCTTGGAAAATCAAATCCCTGAGGCAAATTTGCTATACATCCTTTGTATGTATAGCAAATAAAAGCAACAAACTGTAAAAATTAAGACCTGATAAAAATGATGAAACTAAAATGCAAAAACTAAAAAGTTAATCTTGTTCTGACGGATTATTTTCCAACTGTTACACAGCACGACTGACTGCATTAAGCAGAAGAGAATATGCACAGGTAACACTGCAGCAGCAGAACCCAACTTCATCTCTCTGAAGAAGAATTGTCACTAGAAAACCAGGATGTGAGCCAGAGGTTATCTGTTGATGGTTATGAAGTACCACTTTCTTTAAATATTCTCCCTAATTACATAAATCTAGAGTGAAAGGTTAATTTGTGCCAAATGATTAAGGCCCAGAATAATATAAAGTAATGAGTAGAATAAATTTATCCAGTAGACAAATCATTCTGTTGATATTTTTCATTTGATGTCTCCATTTTTGTTTTTGTATTTTGCTATGGTTATAGCTTTGTAAGATCCATCACCAGTGCATCACCTCCTCCCTGGAAAGTGAAATTCTCTGCCTCATAGCCAAAGAGAAAGTGGAAAGTGAGCTGCAGTAGGAACGCTCAGCAGTTTGAGATAAGTCCCATACTAAGACAAAGCGTAAAATTACTTCACACATGCTGGAATAAATCTGCAGATTCAGTCATTTTACCTGCAGTTGCAGGGAAGCCAACAACCTCCGTTTTCTCTCAGCATTGTTTTGTACCAGAAGTTCCCATCTATGCTGGAGCATAGCCATCCTCTCTTCAATACTACCAAGAAAAACAGTAAATCCAATGTAGTAGTAGTCATATAGATGCCCATGGTTACACTGTATTCATTAGTGTGATATGATTGGAATCTAGTTCAACACATCCACTGAGAGGAGGAAGGGATATACGGCCCTGTCCTATGACCATGAGCGGCTCATCTGGAAGACAGCTACTGCTTGCCAGCTGCTCTGGGTTTTTGTTTTGTGTAGCTGTGTTACATTAGTGAATTGCAGTCATACATGTTTGACTACAACACCTAGACCTTTCTCCTTCCCATATATTCCACCTTAACTAATAGTTTTAATCTGTGATACAAGTGCAATGAGGCTCTGGAATGGCCTTCTAATTATAGTAGTGCTGGCAAGAAATCTGGTTTTAAGAGCAGTTTCATGAATTTGTGGAGGGAATTTTCAAGACATTATCACTTGTGATCACAAAAACATGGTCTGTTTGACCCAAGGGGTCCACTCTGACCCTATATTTCTAATTCTTGTTTATGCAGAGGTCCCCTTACTAAACTCTAACGGCTCTAGCACTGTAAAGGAATTACAGATGACACTTCAGCTTCCACAACAACATGAAGGACCTGTTTCTGATGAGTTACTTCCTAGTGAAGTCAATTGTAGCTTTTTAACAGCAAACATATTAATTCTAATATGTGATACTGATAAGTGAAAGAAAAATTGAATTATGTAGGTATTTCATGTGTTTACTTTAAAGAAGTTTTAACACTAGACATAGTTTATGATAAAAGGAGAATTATTCTGTGTTCTGTAAAATGCCACTTTTAACCTAAAGCATTTCACTTATTTGTCCCGAGAACACATGAAGTCTGTATCTTTTTGAAATACTCCCCTTTTCCTGCACTCTTGCAGCAAATCACAGCCTGGAATCATAGAATGGCTTGGGCTGGCAGGGACCTTAAAGATCACCCAGTTCCATCCCCCCTGCCATGGGCAAGGAGATCTTCCACTAGACCAGGTTGCTCAAAGCCCCATCCAACCTGGCCTTGAGCACTTCCAGGGATGGGGCATCCACAACCTCTCCGGGCAACCTGGTCCAGTGCCTCACCACCCTCACAGCAAAGAATTTCCTCTTAATGTCTAATCTAAATCTGCCCTCTTTTAGTTTAAAGCCCTTGCCCCTTGTCCTTGGAGATTGACTGAATCCTGTCTCAGTGAAAGATTTTCAGTTCACACTAATCACACTGGATCATTTATTAAAGCTAAATGCTTCCTGTGGAGTCCCTGTTTTTTCTAGCCCCGCCCCCCCCGCCTTTGAACAAAAAGGAGGAAGAAGTCTGGACTCACTTGTGAGATGCAAAGTGCCTGCTTTCTATTAGATTCACCCCATTTTCATTAAGTGCCTCAACCCGTCTGTTCAGCACCATTAGCAGTTGTTCAAATTCCTGATGTTGCTTCAGGAGGCTTCGAACAGCATCTACATGGTCCTGCATTTAAGAAAGAAAACTTGAAGAAGTTTTTGCTTGGTCATACGTTGTTTCTGTGGCAATGAAAAAAAATTTTGGACCTTACTTTCTCCCTTCTCTTTCAGGTAGCAGATCCATTGTACATTTACCACGTCTAAGTATGTTCAGGGCTATAAACAAGCAGCAGGTACATTTAGGCTTGTATCTTGTCTGTTTCCCCTGTCTTAAGTTTGTTCCTACGTTATGGTTCCCTTTTCATCTTTCAAGAAAATCTCTATTCTATGTCTGTGCCAGCATGGCTGTAATTAAGCAAATCTTTTTTCCATTTAGTTGGTCAAAAAGAACCATCTTTTTCAGCTGAAAACACCTGAGCCACCACAGCTGAGGCACCACAACCTTTTCCTTCACTGGTCTTGTGAATATCATCTGCCTTTGTTTTTTCCCTTCATTTGCTTTAACATTTTTAAAATAATGAAAAGAAAAAATGTAAGTTTTTTTTTTTAAACTGAGGCTTTTATTTCAACGGAAAAAATACTAATTATGTTCAAGTACAAAAACCTTTTTTAGCATTAGATACCAAAGTGGTCACCCAACTGCATATAAAACACCTGATATGTACAAACATAGCAACAGATCACAACTCTAGCTGTTCTTTAAAATCTCTTTGAGACAATGAGCCTCATTCTCTTTATGATGAATAAGAACCTGAAAGTCTAATTTCAAAGTACAAAAATGCCATGACCATAAGAATGAGGAAGCTGATCTAATTAAGAAAATTGTTGAGACTCCCTGGATGGGGATAGGAAGTAGGAAGAAAAAAAATCAGCTGCTGTACATACCCCAAGGTCATCTCCCCGGAGAAAGGCCTCATGGCTAGAAAGGGCAGCATTGATACGGTCTCCCTCCCTGTTGAACTTCTGCAATTCCAGGCCATCCTGCAGCTTTTTCTGTCGCTGCTCCCACATCTTTTCCAGCTCTTTGTTCTCCTGGGAAAGCCTCTCCATGGACTGGTGGACATCTCTGGTTCTGATGTTACTGGGTTGTTCGTAGATTACTTTGCGCCCAAGCTCTTCTAGCTGCACAAATCTTCCCAGAGTGAGAAAGAAAAGTGAGACCTCACTGCATGAGGGCATATGAATTCTCTTTCACCGCAGCTCATTGCTCTCTTGGCAGTACCTAGACACTAAGCTTCCCTCCCTCCCACTTGCTCTTTCCGTGCTAGCCATTGTTGTACACTACAAAGTGCATGTAGTTGTTTGCTCAGGGATACAGGCTAGAGGTGGTAAGTAAGATTTCCCAATTTGGTTTGAAAGCCCATCTGAATAGGCTTTCCCATTAAATGGGCAAGAAGGGCCATCTCTGTACCTGGAACTTTGTAACACTGCAGAAGAACAGAACTGATGATTATGGCAACTGAAAGCATAAGGCCTAGGAAGGGAAGAACTGGGTGAAATGAAATAAAGTGCAGGCAGCATTATTCAAGTATCAGGAGAGCTTGTGAAACACTGCTCCAAACAGACATCTCCCCCTCCTTGCTGCCAGTAAAAGAATGCAAAAACTAACTGGATTTTGTGTTCAGCAGTCTCCTTTTGACACTAAGTTTCACGAGCATTTAAATAAACAGCATAACTTTCACGCACAATTCATGTACAAAATAGACATGTTTCATCTTCACAGTACTGTTGCAATATTACCCCACTCTGCCCAGCCTGACGATCTCTTTACCTTTCCTTCTGAGACTTAATTTCTTTCAGAAGGTCCTGATGTTCCCTCAGCAATTGCTCTGCAGAAGCCACATCCACACCCATTTCTTCACTGCTCAGTTTCTCCCTGATGCCTTCTGCCCACAGCAGGAGCCTGCGGCTGTCTTGCAGGAAGAACTGTTGATTTTGAGCCTGCTGCAGAATGTTCTGCTTCTTTTGGGACTCCAACTTGAGCTTTGCCAGAAGCCTCTCCATATTCTCCACCTGCTCTGTGATGGCCTTGCTCTCTGCAGGGTTGGTGTCCTTAATACTACAGCAAGAAATCAAATACATTCAGCTGGATGAACAGCTTCAGGCATTTAAAGCCTGAACCAATGCTCAGTAAAAGTAATAGATTTGGATATTTACACTTCCGTTAGAAGAAAGTCAGCTAAGGCACCAAATACTCTAAACTAGAAAGAAATAGTGGTGTGAAAATGGTGTATTGCAGAAAACACAGCCTCTTGAAAGACTCTGGTAACATTCTTGTGGCTCAATTGACTCATTCCCATTGTGAATGTAAAGATGACCTGAAGAAGTAAAAAACTTTAAATTCCTATTTCAAATTCAAACTCCAGTGCACAGTTCTCTGCTATCTTTGTTCCTTTATCTTTGCTTCACGTGATTACCCTCTTTCAGGACCTAGTACAAAATGTGGGAGTAACTCTCACTAGTAATTTGATAAAGCCACAAACAATCCTGTGGTATTTACAGATTCCTCCTACAGTAGTGAAGCCTTGAAATAATCACTTCACCAATCGCCCAGCCATACTCAAGAGAGAGGATCTCAATCCAAGCAAGTAAGTTCCTCAGGCTGCTATACAGAAACTTCAAGGGTAACTTTACAAGCTGCTCATTCTCTTTATAGCCATCATTTACAACATGATCTAAGAGAATTAGCAAAGAATATGGAAACAAAGAGCAGGTTTCTTACGATTTTGCAACACTCCTCAAGTATTCAATTTTCCTCTCCATCACTAGGACTTCTCTCTCAAGTGCAGACAGTTTGCGCTCGTTTGACTCCAGCCCAGCAGGTGAGTTCCCTAGTTCCAGATTCCTAAGCTGGACCATCTTGTCTTGCAGTAGTACTCCTATGCTCTGACAGTCCTGAAGAAACGTCCTCACATCAGCCACTCCAATCAGCTCTGAGCCCTTCTCCTCCTTCAGAGATTCCATGAGTTCCCACCTTGGAGAAAGAGACAGAGAACCTGATTACTTGTATGTAGCCTCAGCTACTATCCCAGAACAGGCCTTCACCTAAAAACCAGATTCAATGTATAGCCTTTCTTATACAGAGATTTAGCCAGAGTGAGGTTTGTTTCTGAGCTGAATTCAGAAAGCAAGGAGGGAAGAACATGAGATGCATCCTTTTTCTATTCAGTGAAGTCTTGTGTAACAGATGTCATCAGGACTTCAGTGGGCTGAGGAGGTGAACTCCAGTACTCTCCCTCAACCTCAAAGTTCATCTCAGTGACATCTCAAACAAGGGAATCCTGCTCAGGTGACCAGAAATGCTGAACACAGTGCAAATAAACAACACTGGTCAAAATTGGCACCCGGCTGTGCCTCACAGTTCCAGCTGGGTGGAATATATTGAAACATGTATACAACAGGTACCAAATATACTTGGTGAAGTCAAACAGGATTTGATGTTCCTTTCAATATTTGTGAAGGGCACCCTCACACCAACCAATTAACAAAATCAGTTGCTTCCACACAATATAGATAGAACTGTAGATAGAACTGTTCTGAATCCACTGCTGTCACCTGAGAATGCATTCATGTTGTGCTTTCTTTAACACACACACACACACACACACACACACACACACACACACACACACACGCGCGCGCGCGCAAAATGCTGCAGTTTACATATCTCCGTGCCCTCAGAGGGCACCCCCCAGCCCTGGAGGTATGACATCAGGCTTAGGGCCAGCCTAGAGCTAGTGCAGCCAAGGGCTGTCCCCTTCCTGCTAGTGACAGTGGGGACAGCTGGGACTCACATCTGACCCTGGCTACCATGCTGGGCCTGCCCTGTTCACCTCCCTGTGGGACTGACCCTGCCTGCTGAGGGCCCTCTCCCCTCCCCATCCCCTTGGCTCCTGGCTCCCCATCCTATACGGACCAGCCAGCCCTTGCTGCACCCTGACAGTTGGCTCAGGCTGTTTGAGCTGTCCCTGTGGGGCCTGGTCCGTGTAGCAATGCGTCTCTCTGAAACATCCCTCTGGGTACCTCAACCTGGTCTGGGACCCACAGACATGGTGCATACCCTGGCTGTGACCAGGGTGGTCCTGAGCAGGCTTCCCCAGTGAAGTCCTGCACAAGGCAGGGGGATGCCCTCGCTGCAAGGGGAGGCCAGCATGCGGGCCTCAGCGTCTCTTCGTCCCCCACAGAGGTTTGGCTGTGGGGCTCAAGGGCCTTGTCCTGCTGGTGGCTGTGGGGACAGGCCTGGCAGTGAGGGGGGAGCTGCCAGGGCTGACCCCAGCCCTCGGTTGCTGCTCTCTTCAGAGACTGTGATGTGGGGCCTGGACCAAGCTGCAGCCCTTCTGCATCACAGCCCTGCCCCAGCCCAGCCATGGCCCTGTTGACTGAGGCCCTGACCCCTCACCAAAGACGGGCTTCCTAGCCTGGCTGCAGCCTCTCCTGTCACCACGGATGTGTCAGGCTGTTGGAACTACAGGCTGCCCCTGCCTCATGGGCCCTGGCTGCAAGGCCTAGCCCCACTTCTCTGGGGCACCCTGGCCTGCTGGCCCGAGGGAGCAGCCCCTGCCCCTTTGCTCCATTCCCTGTCTGGTGATAACAGCTGCAACTCAACCCAGCAAACTTCAACTACATGCAAGATCCTCCCCTCAGGCCAGTTCTGGGAGTTAAAAATCTATCAGGCTGAAATTCTCTCAGTGTAGTTTAGATCGTGCATGAAAAGGTCAGCTCTCCAGTGGCCACCATGAGACATTCTCCATTTTACCAGTAGCACCTTTACCTGCCATTGATCTCCTCCAGCCAAATCTGGATCTCAGCATATTTGCCAGGACTGCTCTTTCCATATTTAATAGCTAAGTTTTCAATTTCTCCCAGCTGGCCTTTCCCTGCAGCCAGTTCCGTTAAAAAGCTCTAAAATAGAAAAGGTACAAGAATGCAGAACTTGAGTTTTTTCCAGATCTATGGACATGATTCTCAATAATTTGTTGTATGCACTCATATTCCACTTTGACTGGTGACTTCTCCACCTTGTTGTTCATTTATGTGCCTGCTGACACAATACAGACCTGCAGATGCAGTTCCCCTATAGTCCTTCCGACCTCTCCCAGTGTGCACACTGTCTATGCACATGACCCATTCCACAAAGATGCAAGTGCACTATAGGATTTTTTCTTAACGTGGCATTTTTCTTCAAGTGCCATAAAAGAAACACAAAAAAGAGTCCTCTCATACTGTGATATTTGCTCCATGGTACCATGTCCACAGGAGAAGTTAAACGGACAAAATTACATCAGCAGTAAGCTCGACATAGTTTATACCAAAGAAATATCTGATCTATGCACAACACCATAAGTTGCAATGAATGAAGGACTCTCAGAACTTCACTTCTCATCTCTATCCATTCTCCCAAGGTCAGTCTGATTTAAAAGGTGTCATCTGTAAGCAGGGAAAAGGGATACCTGATATTTCTGTTGCATGACTTCTACGTTGTCTGCTTGAGGCTGAAGAGTACGAAAAATGTTCTCTTTTTCTTTCATCCATGACTGAAATGCTTCGCAGGAGCTACAGAAGCGATAATATCCAATCATCTCCTCCAGACCCTTTTTTCTGTCCTGTAAAACAGATGAAGAATTAAGTGTTGCTGCACTAACTACCTTGACTTTTGAAAGAAAAATCTTTGCATTTAAATAAACCACAATACACAGGTGGGAGCTTATTAGTTTTGCCAGATACTGCTGACAGAGAACAGAACATATTACCTTAAGCTCACAATATTTCTTCCCAGAGCAACAGGGATTTAAAAGCATAGGAGAAGCAGTTAGAGTGTGCTCAGCCTTGGACAGGCACCAAGGCCACTGTGCTTCTTGCTGCTGACTGAAGATTTACCCCATACGACATGGTTTTGTTGGTCTTTTGGGCAGGATTGTAGCAGGTAGTGAAAGGTAATAAATGGAGAATGCAGATTACAGTTGTTTATATTTTCCAGTATTGTGTATGACAGTTCAAAGATTTAGGATGTTTTTTTTTTTTCTTTTAAGTCTGGCACGGGCCATCAGCTGCAGCAAGCAAACATCAGCAAAAAAAAATATATAGAAGAATCCACTCTTCAAAAATTTTTAAGACTGGAAGGTAAATGGTAAGTTTGCCAGAAAAAAAGTGAACAGACAGGCTGTCATGCAGTTTGATACAAAACTTCAGTGATAATCTCAACCCTGTATGTTCCACCCTGAACAGCAGCTGCATTGTCCCTGATTGAGGCACATTATTGCAACTGAAAAGCAGAAGCTGGCATAGCACCTAACCTCACTTTGCATTGCTTTGGACTTGGCTATTTTTGTGAAGCATAACGCATTAATGTGGATACTATACCTTAGCCATGCTCTGTAGATTTTCATAAAGCGAGTCTATTTCATCTTGGGTCTTCCAGATGTTCTCTGGAATAAAATGAACATCTGGACTGGAGTTTCCAGGAAATGCTCGACTGAACGGTAGCTTAGTTGTCTTTTGATTTAAGTCACTTTGGGCTTCAGTCTTTACTGTCTGTTAAGAAAAAATTAACAGAATCGGTGGATGAATATTTGTTATTTGGATAAAAATTTCACATAGAAGGAAAACATCGACTTGCTAGTTCAAATCACAACATTCTGACCCTGTAAATAAAGCATTTCCAGGATTTGTTTGAATGTTTCCTTTTTGTATTTGTTATTTTGAAAGAATTAACCAAATAATTGAAAGACATTTCAGTTTTATTTAAAGAAGTTTAAAATATTTTGATTCAGTAAAAATTCTCATTTTGTGCCCACATCAACATCAGGTTTTCTTAACTTTTGAAACTGGTAACAAACCAAAGAAACTGCATCCTAATGCAGATTTTTGTTTAAATCCTTTTTGAAGCTGGTTGAAATGAATACTGTTATGAGAATAAAGAGGGAGAAAGAATTTGTGAGGACCAGTGGAGGGAAATAATATAGATAAGCATACTTCTAATGTTTCATAGAACACTAATGAGGTCAGCTAAGAATGGCCAATGAACTTCTTTGTCATCTACAAATTTGCTTCAATTCCAATTCAATATTTCCATTTCAATATTTCAACAACAACAACAAAAAAAGCTCTTGTTTAGGTAATTTGGAATATTGTGTTCTGGTAAAATCAAAATATTTTACATCAGTCAAAAACATTTCATTTTCATATCATTTCAATAATATAAAATTATAAAACAATCACAGACAATATAATTTTAAAACATAACCCATTCCATCCTGAAATGCACCGATTCAAACTTAACAAAAGGTTTTATTCATTTTGTTTAGAAATTAAAATTCTGTTGAAATTGATGCCTTACTGAAAAAAGTTTAGGTAATATTAGAATACTATTTTCCAATTTAAAAATATTCTGTGTGAAATTTGTAGCCAGCTTTAATAATTACAAAATAAAGGAACAAAATATGACACAACCCTTCATCTACTTACTGCAGCTGGAGCTTGCTCTGCTGCAATGTCAGCCTGTTCTTTCAGGCGTCTCATCTCTGTGGAATAGGCTGCAATCTCCTTTTCCAGGCGCAAGTGACGATGCAGCAGCGCTTCGGCACTCGATTCATCTTTTCCATAGTCCTTGCTGGCCAGAAGGGGTTGCCTTTCTCGCAACCATGAATTTGCTTCATCAATGTCCGCAAAGTACTGAAGGGAACACAGAAGAAAACACTGGGTTTCATCCTGAAGGTATCTTACCCAACTCCTCTCTCTTTTGAAAATAATAAACAAGGCAGAAATGCCATTAGGTCTGTAGCTATAAGGTTACCTCCAGGTGTTGTGACAGCTATAAATAATGGGGCTCTAGAGCTTTAAATCCTTGATGTATTTTATAATCATATCAAGCACAGATAATTCACAGAATCACAGTGAGTAAATAGATTCAAGCATTGCCCTCTAGAACTCTTTAAAGAACACCTAAGTAAAGGTTTATGCTGTTTAACTGCAGTATTAAAAGAAACCCACAATATACAACATTGGTAGACATCACAAAATTCCAACAGATAGTTTCTGAGAGCTCTAAAGAATAACCAGCAATGAACAATGAACTCAGAGCCTTCAGCAAAATCTTTCTTTTTTTTACCCTCGTAAGTTGCAGTTTGCTTGGCTACAGTTTAAAAAAAAAAAAGAGATACAGAATAAAGGCATAACAGAAAAAGAAAAAAAACATAGTAGTGAAGGGAAAAGAAAGAAGTAAAACACCATAATGATGTTAAATTTACTAGCTAGAGGAGAGAATTTGGACTCTGTCAAGAACAAAGCTGCTAAGCTTTGTTCAAGCATCTCATGGGAACGGCAGACTGAGGAAAAAATGCAGGAAAGGGACAATAATAAGAATACCTGAGACACTGTAATGTGATTTGTGAATACTGATTTTATAAGAGCTCCCTACCTGCAGATGTGTGAATGCTTGTACATGTAGAAGACCTATGTGGATCAGAATGGCACAGTCAAATGCCCAGGCTTTGATAAAGTTCATGGTTGATCCAAGTCTTATGGCATGTTTGTTTTGTTTTTGGGATTTTCTATGTGTGAGTGGAAAATGTCACACAGCTACCCAGATCCCATCGTCAAAAAATACTGCACATCAGCAATGATATGCGAGGTATTTCCATTAGAGTTTTTAAGTGAGAGGAAATCCCAGCCACAGTATTCCACTAGGCACAAACCACTCAAATCTCCTGCCTGGCTGGCTTGCATGAGTGATGAGATTGAACCGCTGGAGATTTCTTTTTGAAGACTGACACCTGAAGGCTTCCTCTCACTGTTGCCCTGTATACAGGGGTATGGGGCAGAACCAAACCACATCTGTGTCCTCTGTAACCCATGCTACAGCAAAGACCTGCTTACCTGTTTGATGAGAGCTGCTGCCTGCAGGCGGCTTTTGCGATTAGCCACCTCATCTTGGAGCTGCTGCCACAACTTTTGGAGGTTGTCTGTCTGTCTCAGGATGTCTTCCTCACGCGTGGGGTTCTTCTGGCTCAGCTCCCAGCCCCTCCTCATCACATCTGCACAAATGGCCCTGTGGGAGTTGCATTCCGCTTCGAGAGCCTAGCAGAGGGTTGGTAGACATGTGAGCTCAACTCACTCACCACCGAGAGCAAAAAGGCTGGGGGGGGGAGGTCCTATTCTCAGCTGCTACAATATGTACATTTGCAAGAGCCCTGTGTCTTATCTGTGCCTATGACTTTTCCCTGAGCCCTAAGATGATTGACCCCTGCTCCTCACACACAAGTAACTGGCCTACTTTTTGCCTTTTTGCAAAGGCAAATTTGCTATGCAGTTTTCTCTGAAGGAGATATTTGTGATCCACCAATTCACGGGTCTTATGCTTTCCAGAAACAGCAAATACACAAACAAATGCACACATATTAAAACTACCAAAGAGACTCCTGTTTCAGTTTCGTCACTCAAGTCCACAGGTCTCTACACTTGTTTACAATGATTCTTTGCCAGAAAAAGGCAGTGGCTCATATAGCTAAACTTGTGACATTAGTCCACGGCAAGCTCTTAGGGAAAGTGGTAATTTCTACATGTCTTACACAATGCTATCCATGGGGCTCCCATCCTGACTGCCATTATTAGCAGTCTTTTTTTCACCATGTCTCTCTTTCCCCACACCTCTGCTGGCCAGGAAAGGTGACTGGGGAAAACAAAAACTAACAATTTTTTTTCCCCTCCCATCCACCAAAGTGAGCTAATAAGTAGTCCAGTATCTTCATGTAGCCCAGAAGAAGCCCCACTTCTAGTCCAGTATGTAATATATTCCCTTCTCTACCCTTTCCATCCCCTCCTGGGAAAAAATGCCCACCCTGCACATTTTGTTTAAAAAGTTCCAAACACTGGTCATTACAATTGAGATAACAAGTGGTTTGACAGTTTTCTTATAACTGCTGCACTGACTGAAGAACATAGATGTTCTAAAATTGTGCTACAACACAAAGAAAAGACACTACCAGCAGAGTAACATACCTTGTGCTTCTGAATGGAAGCTGTAATCTGGCTGACATCTTTCCCTAATGTTGTTGTTCTTGCTAGCTTCCATTTCTCAGAGATCCATGATTCTTCCTCTTTGCAGTCACGGAAGAATTCAAATAGCTTCAAAGCCTCTTCTAGCTGAGATTTTCTGAAACAAAGAAACAAGCAATATACCCAAGTCAGAATTAGGATCCCAAGGAGACAATGGTACAGAATAGCATAATCAAAGAGCTTCGGAACTTTGAAAATCCAAAATTTGAATGTCTCTAACTCATCTTTGTCATAGCTTAATTTATTCATGCAAGAAAACAAAGGAAACAAAATTAAATTTCCTTCTTCCTCGAGGAGATAACCACATGATATTCAGACTACACATAAAGCAAGTCAAAAGAAACACTGAGAATGAAGCTGTTCTTAGCTATGAGAGCAAGTGATCTCTTTCAGTCAGCTGTAATAAAAACACTGAAGTTGCTTGTGTTATGTCTTTATAAATGGAGAAATGAAAAATTTCAAATGTGAGGAGGCTGTCTTCTAATTAAGGGACTGATTGACCATCCTAATCAGGAAGAGGAGAGCCAATAAGCACAGTCCTACCGTGTTTTGCTCAGAGCAATAAGGTTCTGATACAGCTGACGAAGCATTTGAACTTTCGCATAAAGCACTTCTGGTTTAACTGTGCTGTCCTTGCTGATTTCTGCTGTTCTTTGAGTGATGTGTGTCAATCTATCATCATAGGAAGAGATCTGCGAGTCTATCAAATCGTGCTTTTGCAGCAAATCTACTACTTCTGGGAGCTGCTTCCCACAGTCCTGGGAATTCACTAGAGCCTGCAAGCAAAGTGAGAAACAAAAGGCATTGTCAGAGAGTGCATCCAAGGGCTCAGTACAAAGAAATCAGTTGAAAAGTTCCTGTTGACTCCAACAGCTTCTAAATGTAAAAGAAGGATGTCATCTATGTAAAGCGGAAAAACTGCCTAATTAGAGGAAACATACTTTCAGTTTCACAAGATAATGGCAACAATCTAGAGTTTCTAACACCTACTTCAGTGCAAGCAATGGTCTCTTCAAATAAGTATCTGTTTTCACACCTAAGTTATTTCTGTTGAGTAAGCACTTAAGGTCTCAGAATTCCTGTGCACAAGAACAGCCCTTTCCTATACACTCATCCTTTTAGATTGATTCACAGTCTGTATTTGGAGAATTCTAAGGTATCCCATTTAATGGTATATTTTGTCTACAGGGTTTTTTGTTTGTTTGTTTGTTTGAGAAACTTCCTTTCTTTTGCTATCTAAAAAATGAAAATAGTGAGTACTGCATTATATTTCATTTGGGCCTGATGAAGGTACTGCATGCTTTAAAGTCTGTCCTCTTTCTAATTGTACCAATTGTTCTAATGTAGGATGTTATCTTTCTTTACCAATCTTCTTATATCCTCAAGCTATCACGGTTCCAACAACATTATTACCATTAGATATTCCTTACTGACTAACACTAGGACAGACAGATGCATAACTTACAGATACCTCTTATCTTTAACTTGAAATTCACAACTTCATATAATCTGTTGACTCGTTCAACTTGGGTACACGACAGCCTGCAGTTGTAGGGATTTTTCTGTCGTTAAGTAAGACAAGGCAAGACCAAAGGATGTACATATGCTGTCTGCCATTACAAAATCAATACGAAGCCAGTTATTTCCTATGCTAAAGAGAAGATTTTGGGCTCTGACAACCTGGTAACACTTGGAAATTTTTGCTAACAGCGATCGCTGTGCATTTGCGGTGGAACTTCTCTCTTTCTCACATTTAAATATCTGAAACCCAGACATACACTTGAACTAATTCCCACCTCTATAATCACTGGAGGTACTTCCACAAAGTGGGATTTCAGTGGGATTACCTGGAACAGGAGGCTGGTTTTTTTTCCACTTTTTCCGTCAGAGTTCTAAATTTAGGTGAGAGATGTACCATCTTTATTTTACTGCATAATTTGAACCTGTAGTGCACTCCCAGTAACTGTATCTGGCTTCCTGATTAGATAGAGCCCCTGTAACAAAGACTGTTTTTTCTCATGTAGGTACCAGCAATGATGAACTGAAATCCATAGTTAGGCATCCAAGTAAAAATTGTGTATTTGTTCTATAAGTGATAGACTTATTTTCTGTTGGTACCAGGCAGTGAGTACTCTAGTCCACAGCAGTCCCTGGAATATGGGGGCTTGTTCAGGGACACACGCTGCTAACAGCATCAGCTGTGTGCCATTGGAGAGGGCTCAGTACCTGCAGCTCTTTCAGCTCCTCCGTAATGGCATCAATGTCTCTCAGGAGGCCGAGAATCTCCTGCATTGTATTCAGGGAGTGTTGTCGTTTCTGCAGCTGATCCAGAAGATCCTGCCATTGCTTTGAAATGCTGTTTTGCCTACAAAAGAAGGAGAGAAATGACCAGCTTGTATCAAACGCTTTGGGCAGGATGGGAAAAAATTCCCAGTGCTTGCAGCTTTAGAGAAGCTAAATGAAAACACACAAGTGTTGCCACTGCTGGAGGAGGATGGACCATGATCGCAAAATAGGTCAAAGCAATGTTGTTATCTAATTAGCGTGGCCATGAGGAGGAATTTTGACCAGTACATCAATTGACTTTTTAAATTTAGACATTGATTTTTATAGACTCTCATACCTGACATCCCATACTGCTTTCGTCTGATACAATGGAGAGGCATGGAAAAAAAAGAAGCAGTCTGTAAATGGCCACTTAAAATAAAAAATGAATCTAAACCATGTCATGAGTCACAATCTAATCTCATAGAGAGTTTGGTTTACTCTTTCATAACTGTTTCTTCTGAGTTTCCCCACTGGCTTCTGAATTTGTTTGAGCTTAGAAAAGCACTGCAATACCACAAGAGAAGTCAGTTTTATGGCATTTTTAGCCAGTCCCAAATCAGGATATACTGATAATGAGAGAAGTCATAATTTCTCAAGACTTGAGAACTGGAGTCAATTTGGGAAGACTTAACTAATCTGAATCTCCCAAACTAGAGACTGAAAAAGAAATGTGTTGATTTGGAAAAAAAAAATGTATACCCCTAAACTTTTTTGATGGAGTATAGGATTTTTGGCAGAACAAATATTGTCATATATAGGTGAAAATACCTCAAAACTATTTTTTACCAGAAATCAGTCTGAGGTTTTGATTGTTCATAAATAAATAAATAAATAAAAACTTAAGACAAAACATTTCTCTTATCTGCTGAAACTGTTCACAGGTAGAATTCCTGTCAATTCTACCAATGAGGAACAGCGCTACAATTCATAGCTACAATTCTTCTTTTTCCTCCACACCACAAAAATTCAACTAATTTCAACCGCCAACACTACATGGTCTCATGACCATCACTCACTTCTTCATGATTTGATCTTTGCTGTGATAGTTCTCCTGGCTGATGACAGTGGCCATTTCGGCCAAAGCTGTGAAACGTTCCCTCCTGGGGAGCACATCTGCCACAATGGCTTCCAGCTTCTTACTGGCAGCTTCCATCCTGTCTGCGCTCTCTGGCCAGAAGTCCTGCTTTCCAATCACTTTCCTCATGTCTTCCAAGTAGGACTTGCGCAGGGCTGCCTTCTTCAGGAACCTCTGGGCTAGCTGTTCCAGCTTCTCTAGCCTCAGCATCTCCTTCTGCAGTGCTTTTCCTCGATTATGCTCTGCTTTTTCCAGGATAATCCAGTGCTTTTCCACATCCTGCAGTGTCCTCCCCTCTGGGGGCAGGTATGGTCGTTGGTTGTTGGCTCTCTGCTTTGTCCTGATGTTGAAGAGATGAGCTTCAATCATGCCCTTCTCTTGATATTTGGGGGGTTTCTCCACAGTGCGGAAGGTCTTGAAGTTGGCCATAAGCAGCCACATTTCCTGAAGAGAGTTGGGGAAATCACGGTTATCCAGCTCAATCACCTTCTGTTTAATCCATCTCAGGAGGTCAGAGACCATCTGCTCATATAGAAGCTTCAAGTCATCTATCTCCTTCAGGAGGAACACAATCTGTAATGGGAATATAAAGTTACAAGCCACATAAGAAGCAGAATTAAACAAGATGGGTGAACAGAATGCAACATCTTAATAAGCTTAGGATCCAAATAGTGCAATATGTGTCAGGAAGGTAGTATTTAACAAGCAGGTTGTCACAGTCATCACATTTGTATACCAGTCATAGAATCATGGAATGATTTAGCTTGGAAGGGATCTTAAAGATAATCTAGTTCCAGTCCCCCTGCCATGGGAAGGGATACCTTCCACTAGGAATAGGTGTAACACCAAGGTGGTGACAGCTGTCACATCTGAGGCCAGGTGAAATCCTAGAATGCTCTTCCGTAAAACACAGATAAATAAATGTTATTTAATGTCTCATTTCAGTTTTTATTTAAGAAAAGATTAATTTTGGAATAAACAGCAGGCATATGGAGACTGTCAGCAGTTCCTATGTGGGCTGACCAGAAAGCAAGAATTCCAAACTGAGGGTTCAGAAATTTTGTTTCACAATGGAAAAACCTGAGAATTTCTTCATTCTTTTTCATAAAAAGAAAACAATCTTATCCTATCTGTTAACATGCAGTCACCTCCTTGGGTGTGGGAGACTGTCTGACAAGATCTTGGTTCTCTCACAAGCCAACAGCAGACTGTGGTCAAACAGGTCCTTCTGAATCTCTTCTGTTGGAGCCATTTCACTTTACATAAATTATCAGAGAAACAGAATACATCATAGCCGAACAGGGGCTGGAAAGGATGTTAACTCTGATTCAATAATCATTTTTCAAGCCCGTGACATTTATCTATTTCATCTGTGGTCTGGCCTGCATTTATCTCAGCTTCAGGTAAACACTATCCCTGGAGCAAACATTTAGAATGAAATTTATAATGAAATAAAAAGTATTAGAATTAAGCCTTCCTTTCTTTCCATTTTATATATTTTTCCATCTTTGTCTTTTTACTTTATATTTTTTTCCTCACCATAATTCAGTAGCCTCCCTGCAGACATCAGGGTTAATGCTGAACAATGTTGTCTGCCTCTATTGTCTGCCTGAGCCTGCCTTCTCCAGGCAGGCAGATTAGTAAGGGAGATGGTGCTGAGCAAAGACCCACACCTTGCAAGTGGTAATCTGCTTTTACCTAGCAGAAAGTGCACTTGGCAATGAATAAATGTCACAGTGCTGAAAGAGGAGTAAAACCAGCATGAACCTTGAACAAAGGAAAAGCAGTCCATGGTGTCAGGGCTCCCTTCTGTATTTTCTGCCATCGTACCCAGTTCTTGCTGAAAGATCCCAGTAATTGCATGGTCACCTCACGTGGGTGTAGCAAAGCAGATTTACCTCCCTAGGGTGATTCTTTCTGCCATCCTGGTCACCCACTTAGTCCCAACTCAAAGGCTTCCTTGACACATTCAGGCTTCCCTCCCCAATCCTATTAGTAAATTCAGAGCTGCCTATTTGAGGGGACTAAGGGCATGAGGAGATTAACATCTGTTTTGTCTTCCTTCTGTATACTTGTGTGTATAAGAAATGCAGAAAGACAGGAGAGCAATATTAGAGACAGGGTAAAAATACCAAAGGAGACAAACAGAGAAAAAGAAGCAGACAAGTGAAAAGAGAGAGAGAAGAGAAAGAATGAACGTACCCATACAAAGTGGAAAAACAAGTGGAGCACAAAAAAAAAACCTGAAAAAGGACAGAGTAAGAAATATTCTTTCTGTGTTTGCCCTTAATACAGAGATAAAGCCTGTTAATCCTGGCCAAAAAAGCAGAGTCTCGGGTGAAGTCCAGTCAAATTCTACCACCCACTCTCCTTACTTATGCCCAATCTTTGTATAACCAAATTCAAAGCCTGGCTCTCATGCAACGCTTCTCCAGAGAACATCACTGTTACTGATACGCATTTCAGGATCATCTTTTTCTTGTCCCAGACCACTTAGCTGAGCAAGCCTTGCTTCGCAAAAGGTTTTTGCCTTGTCACCACCACGGATGCCCTAGTTTTGTGCCTCCCATTGAGCAATATATTCCCTTCTCAACAGTACAGGCAGTTAGCTAAATCCAGATGTATGTGTAGACCTCATCCTGAGTGTATAGGTTTCCTGTGGGCTGTTTGTTTTGTATATTTGAAAAAACCAGAATGGATTATTCTGAAGGTAAAAAAGAAATTCTCTCCAAGGGAAGAGGTCTTCAGTGGAACAACCACTATATTTTGGCAAAGATCTACTCAAAATTCCTTCAGTTTTCCATTAGCAGGATGCAAGCAGTTTTAATATGACTCATAATCATATGTAAGACTAAATGTATAATGGAACTGATTAANCATGTGCTCATTTTTCATATCTTTGTTTGCACTTTGTACATGACTAAGGGGTTAGGAAGAAAGGATGAGGATTTTCACAGGAGATAGAAATTCAAAGTAGTCTCATAGAATAAGGGATCATTTTTCCTATTAAAATAGAAAATTGTTGACTAGCTCTGCTTTTGCCTAGCTATAATCCTCCCAAGATTGATGAGATCTGTATGGCTTCAAGTTGCATTAGAGGCACAACAGCTCTCAAACAGAAACCGTGAGGTCAAAAAGAGATCCATTTCCAATGAGATAAATGCAATCCCCTTAGAAATCAGAGTCTACAGACATTTCTCAAGATTCAAGTGACAATAAAAGGTCTTTGAAATGGCTATGCCATTTGGTTCAGTTCAAATTATACTGAAGCTGAGCTTGCAGTAAAAAGCATTTCCAACACAAATTTAACTTTATGTATTTAAATTTTAATTTCTGAAGATAGCAATGCACTTACTTTGGCAAGTCGCTTTTGGATTGTCTGGCCTTGTTTCATTCTGGAGAAGTAGTGGTAATAGAGTGATACATAAGTCATGATGGATCTCTCATCTGGGTAGGGTACTGCCACATCCTCAGCATCAAGCAGTCTGCTGATCCCTAGCTCTTTCTCAGCAACATTGAAGGCATTGTTCAGGTTTTTGATGGGCTGGTCCTGCCGCAGTGAGCTATAGTGGATAAGATCAGGCCTGGGCAAGGAGAAGAACAGAGAGAAAAGAGGAAGAGAGATTTATGTTTGTCTTAAGTTCTTTCAGATGATAAGCCATGAACGGCGTATTAGACTAAGGAATGTGATATAAATGCTGAAATTAATTTGTCTGACCCTAAGCTTTATTCAAGAGCATCAAACCTCACCTACATAGCAGGAACAAAATTCTCTCACCCAGAAAATTTTCTGGATGAAAAACAATGGCCACTAGAGTGGCAATTCTGAACAGGAAGATGACTCCCAGCTCGGTAAGTTTCAGGGTCCCACCGTGGTATCCTGCTAGAAGATGGAGCAGAACCGTTTGTGAGAGAACAGTTCAAGGCTGTCCCAGGAGGTTTCTCTCTCCTGCCTTGCGCTGTTTTCTTCACTCCCTTTAAAAGGGCCATAAAAACAGTCTCTAAAGTAATAAATTTTGAAAATGAGCAATGAGAACATGACTGACGGGCTTAGACCAAACAATGGGCAGCGTTGTTCAGATGTGTGATATTCCCTTAGAAGTTCCACTTAACTTCCATCAAAACGAACAGCCAAGCAGGAGCTTTTGGTCCTTCCTTCCTTCCTCAGAGGCAGTGTATCCATTTAAGAAAGGAGAGTTATCAGTGAATAAGGGCAAAGAGAGAATTTTACATTTTCTTGACAAATACATGTAATTCAGACCATTGTGCCTTCAGACAACTTGTACCAGAACTAGAAACAGCAACAAGCAAATCATCCTGAACTCAGCTCTTACCTGTGGGCGTGTATGAGTGCATTGAAGGCCAGCCCATCACTCCAGCTTTTAGAGAAGTCCTTCACATTTACATTGGAATAGCTGGCAGTTTTATGCTGACACCAAATTAGTAAGGCTTCATTGGCAAACAGATGATCAGCTCTGCCTCCAAATTCTTCCTGTGAACACAGCGGGTAAAAAGAAAAGTCAGTGTGAACAATATATGGAAGCAGCATCAGTGGTTTTACTCTTATGTTCCCAACAAAGATCATTTTGTACGACCTCTGTCCTACTCGCAAATCCCCTCTAACAGCAATGACTTCCAGGCTGTATCTGCCATGAAGGTAGAATGATTTAAAACGAAAGTAGGAATTTTCTATCATAGTAAAAGTTACTGAAATTAACTCCTTAATTATAATGTGAAATGAAGGTGTTAAGTTTTAGATTTTTTTCCTCTTCTGCAAGGTTTGTAGAAGTCAAGTAAAAAGCAAGAGAGAGATAAAGCTTAGTTTATTTGCTTTCTTAGCTTTGATGTAGAATTTGGAAAAAATAATGTATTCAGATCTATTGCTAGAAATTATTAACTTTGATTTCACAATGTCTTCATAGGATCTTATCTTTCATGTACTGAGAGTACATGTTAAATGACCACTTTTTCTTTAAAAGAATGAAAAAGAATAATTTTCTTCAGAGAAAGAGCAAAAGACCAGCCTGCAGTTCATATCTAGAGATAGCTGTCATCAGAGAAATGCTTTCTGGAGTCAAAGCCAGTAAAAAGTTTGTGGAAGAGAGTGATGAACATGAATATCCTACATATCTCCAAGTTACTGTTTTCTGCCTCTTTGGGAAACTGTGAAATGGATTCAATTCCTTGCACAAATTGCTGGCAAGTAACTGGGTAATATTATAAGATCTGTATGATCAAAATGGACAGGAAACATCATCAAAATGGTCCTTTCTGGCCTGAAGCTCTACAAAGGCTCTGAATTACTTTAATCAGGCAAAAAGACAAAGACTTTGTTTTACCTTATCAAGTCTGATAGACGAAATCTGAAATCGAAGTATAATGATCCAGATGAGTCCCAGAATTAAGGTTCTGTCACCATCTACAATATTCTCAGGACCAATCACTTTCACTTGTACCTGCTAATAAACCAATATCCATTCAGCATGAAACTACTCATGCGTAGCTCTCTGAACAAGACATTTGTGTAACAAGCTGATATTGAAGAGGGTCTTCAGGCTTTCTTAAGGAAACAGGTTTTACACGATCTCTTCATTTGTCTATATATCTGTGAGCTCCCATGTTCACCCACCAGCTCCCATGTGCATCAAGGATGAGTTTCAGCAAAAGCCTGACAAAGGGATGGTGGTCTCAAAGATTTAAAGTTCCTTTAAGGATTTGGAAAACCGTTAGTTAAGTAAAGAAATACAACTCAGTGTCCCTTTCCTCCAATGCAGTGGCAGCTGGGCAAACTCAGAGACCATTTGCTGTGATCTTCAGCTAGCTAGTAAGCATATAGCTCTTGGGCTCACCAAACAGTATAAACATCCTACTAAATAAGCCATGGTTTCCTTCTCCACTATTACTTGAACAGTGAGCAAAGTTGTAGTATGCCAACAAGGCAATAGCTCTTCAAGAAGTCTGAGCATGGTCTGTAGGCTCCTGAAATCTCCGTGATCTCCTCTCTGGAGGCCAGACTCATGTGACAAATGACAGCTGGATGGTCTAGCTGGCAAAGTCTGGATGTGCACACACTGCTGGGCCTTACATGGTGTGTGTCCTTAACAGGCATGTGATAGCTGGAGCACACCAAGCCCTGTGTTTTATTGCATTTGTCTTGTAATTAGCAAAACCCACACATTATATATACTTTCCTACGTCTACTGCTATGAAATCCTTCTGCTCCTTTGGAATTCATAGTGCAGAGTTTTGTGTGATGATTTTCCACAGAAGTCTACAATAAATTGTTTGCTTGGAAAAGGAGAAAATGACATGACAACTTGTAGCTGAAGTGAGGGTACACAACCTGAATATATAAAACTACTGCAATGACTTGCTGAAGCTGTTCAAATCAGAGCTCTAAAATCCCCGTTTTTATATCAGGTAGCTTTATCTTTGCGAAATGATGTTTGCACTGCCCCAACATCTGGGAGAACATAACATCTAAAAAGCAAATAATGAAAAATTATAAGTTGACAGAGAAGAAAAATGCTGCTGAGAAATACTTTAAATTAACTCAGAAATTGTAGTCAGGTGTCCAGGAATTACCCAGGCTTAAGAGAACATTTATCTCCAGGGACTGTTTTAAGAAGCTGCCCAAATATGAGGGACCAGTCGCCCTCTCTGCCATGGGAACAAAAAATGTTTTTAGGTTGCCTTGTCCTACTCTTAGAGCCCACGACTCTCCTTTACCTACCAGGGAAATATGGTTGGGATTTTCAGGATAAATCTGCTTCTATTTCTAAAACTCCAATTAAAAATAAAAAAAAAAAAAAAGAAGAGTGACATATGAGTTAAACAAAAAGTTTCACTGCCAGAGTAACCTTCTCCCTGTCCCCTATGCCTTTGTGTTTCCTATGCCTTTTTCTCCCAGCAGCCCCGGTCTCCCTCTTACAGTCACGTATTCTTATTTGCCAGTCCGTTTTCTTCTTTTCTTATAGCTTTCCTCTTTCCAGTATTAAAACTGGTCAAAAATTTTTTCACGTGGCTAATACTTCCATCAGAAAATGTGAGTCCGAGGAAATAAATATTTTCTCTTGTGAAAATGAATATTTTGAGTGCATTATTCTCAATTTTCATATGGGAAGTTTAAAATCAGTATTTCAAATCAGCATTTCAAAATGTAGTACATTTTCATTTAAGTGTGACTTGTTTTGAAGGAAAGTTAGATGTTTGTAAGTTATGTTACTCATACAACAACAACAACAAAAAAAATCTGATGACATCTTCTTCCTTTTAATAAAAGCTGGCCTATATTCCAAGAACATTCTACTATGTATTAGAGGTATATATATTATGAACATTAGACTAATTAGTTAGTAACACGTAAAATATTGTCATCTGTAATATCAATATCAGTATCAACTTACCTTAGATTTCAGAAATGTAATAGCTTTGCTGTTGTTCTCTAGAAAATGCACTCTCATCTTTCCCCTGTTCGGTCTGGGCAAAGATTCTCCAGAGAGTAACTCCAGGAGTTGCATGAGATAGATGCCATCCTTCAGGTCTGTGTAAATATTTTCTATCTCAACCTTTACCTGCCAAGACCAGTCACACAATATCAACTCCGGCTGAACATTTGGCTCACAAAGCCCTCAACTTTTAATACTAAACAAACAACACCTTGTTGCTGTTTCCTGAGTATGCTGTGTGTCAGTGCATACATGTGAAGAATAAATGATGAATCTTAATTCACAAAAAATGGGTTTGCAGAAGGACCGACATTCTTTCTGAAAGTGGGCTGAAGTAAAAAACAAAACAAAACAAAACAAACAAACAAGCAAACAACAACAAAAAACCACAACTGAGCAAATAAGGAAAAAAAGCAGATTTTGAAAAATATCAAAAACTTCAGCATTTTCAAAATCAAACATTTTGGAAGTGCTGACACTTTTATTTCTGTTGAAATGAATATTTTCAGCTTTTTATTCTAAGCAATGCATTTCATTTAAAATTTGAGCTAATAATCCCAAAATTAAGTGATGCACAAAAAAGGAAACAAGAAGACATAACAGGTTTGCTGCATTCCATGTCTCATTTTACACTCCATAATATTAACAGTCTATTACTACCTTCTTAGATCTGCACTACTACCCCAAGCCTCCATCTTTTAAACTGGTCTCACACTTAGCACAATTACTAGGCAAAACACTAAGAACTTCTACAAAAGTGTATTTCACTGCTGTCAGTAGTAAGGTCACCCAATGCTTAGGTGATACAACATGACATCGTGTGTACTCTGATCTAACAAGAGCTTGCCTTGTGCATTTCCTTTTGGCTTTATGCCACTAGCCATCAAGAAGCAACATTAAAACCATTCCACACCCCCAATAATAACTTACTGTGATTCTGAAATCATGGGAAACAATCTTTTTCTCTCAAAATAAATAAATAAATAAATCTGAACACTTTTTTTTTTTTTAATTCAGAGCATAGTTACATATAGGGGAAATAAAGGGGAAATAAAAGATGAGTAACATAGAGATGCATTTCACTCCTGACTGACTACTAATCAGTTTAACAGACCTTTTTTTCCAGAAATCACTGAGAGTGTAAAAGCAACTTAGAGAGACATTAAGTTTGTACTTTGTGTGGAACAAGAACTGACAACTTTCTCTGACTCACTATCTCCATGAAAAATTCCCTGTTTAGTTGCTATCTTTACTTCTTTTTGCATACTAAATAATCCCACAATTCTGCATACAGTAAGTTATTATTGGG
>VXAL01015873.1:84785-124603 GCA_013399475.1 Chauna torquata
AAAGTTAAAGCTGTTGTATCTGTGGCACTTTTATTCATGAAGAATAGTTCCATTTTAATTTATTTGTAAAGCGATTATCTTCCTATATCTGCTTTATGCCTTACTCAGCAACAGTTGTAACAGCTGTGTTGCATCAGTCTCATATTTTCATCTGTGTTTAAATGAATCCGATTCATATGAACATATGAATCACAGATTGCTTAACAAATTCAGTCCAGTAGTATCCTTAATACTAGATCTGAAGTAGTCAATGGTGCAACTGAGAATACTGCAGTGTCCTGTAGTATGATCCTGTCAAGTCAAAGCATGTGTTGACGAGCTGACTACATTGCTGAGAAGACCTTGATAAGCTCTCAGTCTCTGTACCATTTCTTACCGTATATGGTTTGGAAGGCTCTCACAGGATTTTCTTCTCATGCTTTTACGATACACAGTCAAGTACTGTGCAGGAAGTTAAGACTGACGTTTTAATCTTTGAACTTGAATGTGTGTTTAAAATGACAAAATATTGATTTGTAGCTATATAGAAATAATTTCCTACATCATAAAAGCCTAACTTTCTGCAGGTAGCAGAATGACAACATGTTTTGCAGTTCCACTGTCAGAGTAAGAAAAATTTAATTTAAAATTTGTTGTGCAAATGCAGCCTCAGAGTGCAAATCGCCAACTTAAAACACTACACTGAAAAAAATGCACCTAGTACTGAAACATCGTATGATAGTCATGAGCTAGAATGGAAACAAGAGGCCTGGTCCTGCTTGGTGTCTCAAAGGTCCATTTTCATTAATATCAACTACGGACTCTAAAAAAGCGAACTGTTCTTGGATGATATAATTCCATACTGTGACATAGCTACGTTATTGGTGCCTGGAATTAATTTATCCGCAGTAAGACCGGTGACTTTTGGAATATGTTGGATTACCTTGCACATACAAGTCAACTGTACACTACCTCTGACGCTTTCTGGAAGTCTGAGACTGACTGAAAACACACTGATGTGTAGTTGCACAGTAGTATGTCTGAAACTGATAGACGTAAGGTAACTTTTTCAGAGCCACTGAGCAGCAACTCAGGCTGGAGTGATCTGTATCCAGAAGTCTCAGGTAGAGCAGAAAGTCCTGAAATTTTGCTCAGTCAGTTAAAAATTGGGCATTGTTTGGGGAAATATTTGTAGATACTTAACTTTTCAGAAGAACAAGAACAAATAAAGATCTTCCTTTAGGAAGATCAGCAAGATAAATTGGGCATCAAAAAAGTGACAGGGTTATACGTATTTGGTCTACAAAAGGGAACCTAAATTTCATGGAGGACTGGTAGTATGGACAATGGAGATAGATGTGAGGTAGAACATGCAGGCTGAAGCACTCTGGTTAATCAAAGCCTTTCTTGTTTGCGTATATGTGTAATGGTGACACTTAGGAAGGGTATGTAAAAATAACATACAAAAGAATAGAGTGGGTGAAATAATAATAATGAAAATAATAATAATAATAATAAAAAGAACAGGAAAAAAGCCCCGGAGGGGAGTAGGTACCTACATTATTCCTGAAGAAGACATTGTTCATCCAGTTGGTGAAGGTTTTCTTTTGCATGAACATACGCTGCTCCTGCAGCTTTTTGATGTGATCTTTTTCATATTCAGTATTCATGGTGACCTAGGAAGTCAGAAACTCCAGTGAGGTGGACAGTACTGAACAGATCTGCCTGGTCAGCTACAAACAATGATAACGTGCCCAGTATATATAGGGAACCCAGCCCCAAGAGGTACAAGATTCAATACCACACCCAGTATAATACCTTAATTTCCTCTTGCTTGTACTTTGCACTTTATTTTCACTCAACTTTATTTTTACTTACCAGAGTTCCCCCTTTCAGAATGCAACTCTACTTTCTGGATGAAAATGAGATGTGTTTATGCAGCTTTATCTTCTTTCTTTCAGTCTCTCCCCAGCCACTTGATCCCATAAGAAGCACCATGATCTGAAAGTCATCAGTAACTTCCTGTAGTGTGCTGAAAGCACATGACTGAGAACTGATCTTAGACCTTGTCAGAAAGAGAGGGATCTGCAAATCACCCAAAGCACCGCTTGAAAGTGTGTTGGGATGCTGCTGTTGGCTTTCAGATCACCGTATTTTCAGGAGAAATCAAGTAGTTGTTTAGAAAGGAAATAGAAGCAACTTGGTTCTTTTCTCTTACAATTTTTGCATATCTTTCACTGAAAGAATGGTGACACAGGGCCATAATCACACGTACAAGGCACTGGGTCAGGCGTAAGGGAGTGTTACTGCTCTTCTCCAGGCTGTCACAGACTTGTCTGCTGCATCCATATCACTGAAAAATCAGGCTTATAATTCATCACAGCACCCAAGCTGAACATTCATGAAGATTAGAAAGTGGGGGAGTCTTCCCTTTAGAGTCTGTGATGCAATAAACTAGATTTCAGTTCAACTGAACAACTCTTTCGGAGTTATTTTGCTTATGGTGCGAATCTGTAACAGCAGTAACCTCACCGTTATGAAGGCAAAAGAATCATTTAAAAAAAAAATCAGTCCAACATCCATAGCTATAGACATCTTTAGTGACCAAATGTCACTAATCTAGGACTAATGTCGTAATTATAAGTATTACCTGGATATCAGCCTAGCTGCAGAACAAAGAAAACTGCTGTAATGGTGGAAGAGGAGAGAGGTGTCTGCTGCTGTCACCCCACTGCGAAGAGAGAAGGGAATGAAAAATTAAAACCTGTGACAAACTGCAGAGGGTGATCTGCTTCCCAGATCTTCTGTATACTCTTTGCAGAGGCCCCATTCTGAGCTGCTCTGGGCTCTGTGCCCTTTTAACTCATAAAACAGAAAATACTGAAAAAACACCATCTGCCCTACTGTAAGGTGAGTAGACTGCAACAGGGAAATAAGAACAGCACCACAGTAAATGGGAAGCTGCTTGCCTGACAGTTTTCCATGCTCTACTAGATGTGAAGAACTTTGCCATTTTACAAGATGTAAAGGTGTGGGAAGTGCAGAAGCAATGAATTGTTACCATATTCTACTTTTTTTTTTCTTCTTTTCTTTTTTCTCTCAGATGTTTCTTAACCCTCACTGCTCGACTTCTGCAAAACAGGGACAGCACTGAAGCCTGACAGTTCAGCAGCAACGCAGGGAAGGATCATGACCAGAGAGGAAAGCCTTATGAAAGGAAGACTTTGCAAAGTTTGAAATGGAACTATAAAGAAGATCTTCACAATACTTTCTGACCCTTTTGGCTAGTTCTGCACAGCCCGCTTTCTCCATCTGGAGAGCAGATATTCAAAGAATTGCCTTTTCTTGACAGAGCGGTGATATTAACCCACTCCCACATAATAAACCTAAATAATAATGCCATTTCTGAATTTGCCAAATGGATTTCAGAATGTCTGCAATCATTTTTTTAAAAGGGTTGTTACCAGGCATTGCAGTCATCCTGGACAATGAACAGATTTCATTTAGGTGAAAAGGAGACTCATTTGTTGAGCTACTGCCTTACAGAAGAGCTCTCTTGTTTTATCAAATTCTGTTATAAATGCTGTCCACATCGGTAGATGTTTACATGAAGACAGATCTATAATAGAATGTCTGTATTTGCCAGATGTAAAGACAGTGCTAAAAGCCAAATCTGGCTGTAATGATACATTACAGAAAAAAAGATCAAAGAACATACAAAAAAATCTGGACTTACTGAGGTTTGGAGGAACTCCTTTCTCTCATTCATCAGTTGGTCATTCTGGAGAATGCCTTTCAGTTCTAGATCCACTTGTACTCCTATGTTCAGCTCACTGTTTTCACGCAAAGTGACCTTTGAATTCAGGAACAAAAACCAAGTATTTATGATCTGCCTATGAACCTTTCACCTGATCTGAAGGAAATAACCTGTTAGAACCCAATGAATAAAGGTTGTCGTAGGCCTTACATTATTTTTGAGCACCAGAATCAGATATGAACAGAACCAAAACTGCTATAACATAGTGAAAATAGTCATCCACCATACTGACGCTTTGGTAAAGACCATCTAGTCTTTCTCAGTTTCTTTGAAAGCTCTGACTGATCACAGGCTGCTTTTCTAAATGAATTCTTGCCAGGGACATTGAACCTGAAAATGGAGTCTGAAAATGAAAGCACAGAAGAGGGTACAAAGATCAGAGCAATTCCCAGGTGGTTTAATTGGGATAAAGCAAACGAGAAGGTGAAATTGAGAAGAGTTAGGAATTTGCCAGCACCGCTTTGAGGAAGTTTGTATGCACAGTTACTTGTTGCTGGCAGGGCAAACTGGGAGCAAACTGGCAGTGCAAAGGCATGCTTGTAAAGTTTCCTATTGATGGACTTTACCACTAATAACAACAGGGAAAAAGATTCTGGGAACTTACATAGCAATGAGTTGTTGCTGTCACTGACAAGGTTGCACGAGCACAGAACACACTGACCTGGCATTATTGCTGGGGACTGGAGGGTTGCTGTTGGGAATCACCGCTAGAAAACACACAGGCATCTGAAATTGGAAGCTGTAAATGAAGATGTCCAGCTGAGATGGGAAGGGAATATCAGCCTTTTCCCTTCTGGCAAGTGTAATTTTGTTAGCATCCAAAGTGAGGGGGAGGAAAAATGTACGAAGAAATGAACAACCCCCCCAAAACTCAGTACAGATAAAACTTGATTAACGAAATCTGTATCTTCATACACAGCCTAGAGAAATGTCACTGAAGTCAGCTAAAAACAAAAATTGAATGCATATGTTACAGGCATTACTCTAAATATTCCCTACAAATTCCTGGACTTGTCTTTACCAGCCAATTAATACAATGTCATTTTTAATAATCATTAAATGGGGATAGGATCATAGGAGAAAGAGGATATAAATTCAGCAGCTGCTTCTGTCTCTTCTGTAAGCTCATTGCCTGGTTATAATTCTGCTCTTCTCTTTTCTATCTTGCTTTTAGTTATACCTACGTTCTTATAAAGGTAGGGTCATAGACTACTGGCTTAAGCCTGGTACAGGTTGGCTAGATTCTCTGTGTTGAGAAAATGTCTGGTCCTTGCTCTTATCAAACAGAAGACAGAGAACCCATAGGTGAATGCCTGGATGCAGGCATTTCTCCCTGTTGCAAGTTAATTATTACCTAACAATTAAATACGAGAAACACTGGCTTTGCTTTTTATGACAAGACAAGACAATCAAAGATCTGTTACAAAATTTCACTAACTCCTGAATACCTATCTCCATTCACATTATGTATGTGTATATATATATATATACACACAGTTCAGAGTTAAAATAATGGACATTTATACAATAATGACAAATAAAGTCTTTTCCTCGGTTATTTATATCCTAACAAGGTAAGAGGAAGGGTACAATGATATTTGCATGCAGTTTCCTGGAGGGACAGCCGAGAGGCAGAGGCCAAGGGCAGCTCAGTGCAGGCCACATTTGAGGCGGCGGTGTGGGAGCACTCACTGTTGGAGCACGGGGCATTTTCTTCATTACATAAATGGGGTCACTCCTTAAAAAAAAAAAAAAAAAAAAAAAAGGGCCTCTCTGCCTTTGCAGAGCAGCAGAGCCTTGCCACTGACCTCAGGAAGGAGAATGCCCTAAAGAGCAGCCTCCGCCTTATCCTGTTTTCAATATGGAGCAGTTTTCCATATTGGCAGAAGTATTTTCTTGTTTATTAAAAGGAAGGGCCCTGATGTGGGATTCCCTTCTGCAAAGCAGCAACCACATAAGAGATGTTAGTTTTTTTCAGCACCCTTTCTTATCTGCCCATGATCTTGTTCTGCTTAAGACAGAAGCGGAGACCATGGAGATCAAACAGACCTCACACCCAAGCAGCCTGGCTTGCAGCCCCATGGCTCCTTGGTCCCCAGCCCTACCCCACTGCTCTCCCACTCCTGGCACCACTGTGTAAAACAAAGAGCAATGTGAAACTTCCTTTTGACCTGCCTGAAATTTCATTTGCTTTTTGAAATATAGTCTTCCTCCACACCCCACAACCAATACGTGAATTCCCTCTCCAAGACAGGGATAAACGTTTAAATGCCCATTGCAAAGAGCATAAAAGTGATTGCCACAGGTTGCTAAAGGTGTGCAGACATGGAGTTCAGTGCTCCCGCTCCCACCCCGACCCAAGAGCTGTTTGCCATGAGGAGAGACAGATGGACAGCAGAGCCCCAGGCCTGAAGAGACCGCCCTGGCCCTGTTCTCCAGCTGGCAGCACTGGCTTCCTACCACCATTGTCCACCAGCATGGAGGATTCTGCAGGGGTCTGGGCCAGAGGGAAATACATCGGCACATGTGAGAGCAGAGGCCTTTGTGTGCTGACATGTCCCTACATCAGGCCATTCACAGCTGACAGTCCTGTGACTAAGTAAGCCTGTCAGTGTACCAGGTTCTGAGCTGCCACTGGGCAAAGCCAGTTTGGATTTAGAAGCTGTATGGCCATACTTGTGCCACAGAGGACCGAGCTTATTCACTCGGCTGAGACGAAGGGTTTGGCATAGCCGACCACTCTTCATCAAGTATGCTCTGAGCACACATGTCTATGAGGGTATGTGAAAAATCCCATTTAAGATCCACTAAGGAGAAGGTTCCCCAAATCTCAAAGAAAATAAATGCAAACATGTGCAAGACAGCTCGGCCCTCCACCCCCCACGGCGTCTCAAGCAATGTTGCTTTCACATGTAAAAATCTCCACACAACAAACATCTGGGCCTTGACTGTGGAGCAGGAAGGAGGCCCTCAGGCCAGCCTGGCAGACCACAGCGTGCCAAGTAAGTGCAAGCAGGAGCCAGTAGCCTGCTGCCCGTAGGCAGCCTTCCCCTCGCCAAGGCACAAAACAGGAAATGGTTCTTACCGCTGCTACCACACTAGTTGCATCATCTCTTCTAAAGACAAATACATTGGGGTTTTATACATTGTCTACTTCTGAAGGATCTTCAGGAGTATGTTTTTGCAGCATAGGCGGAAACAGAAGCACAGTCCCCACCCTCCTCACATCCACCATCAGAGCCTCGCCTGCTGCCTGGCTTTAGCACGTGGCCACCCAAGAGGCTTGGACACAGCCCAGCAATGCTGCAGCCTGCAGCTGAAATGCAGCTATGCCAAGGCAGTGCAGACACTGGTGGCATGCACTGTGAACACAGAGTGTTTTCTGACTGCATGTTGAATTACCGCAAATCTCAGACCTCAGTGTGACACAGAAGAGCTACTTTTCAGACACTAAGAATGCCAGAGAAAACAATTATTGCAAGAAGCTGCTTGCTCATTTGGGATAGCAAGGCTGAGGAAAAGATAAGGAGTTGGTCCAAAGCAGCTTTGGAGAGGCGTGGAGACCTCCAGCCGTCAGTCCATACAGCTTCTCTATTTTTATAGGCCTCTCAGCTGAACTTTGTCCCTAAATAGCCAAATATTTCTCCTGGCTTCTCTCTCCACGGGGCTCCAGCTTGCCGCTCCGCGGAGCATCCCCCTGCTGCCCCCACCTACCTGCCTTCCTTTGCCGCCGGTCGCCCCACGGTGCCACCCACCTGCAGGCAGTGACCCCCGCGGATAGAGCCCCAGGTCCTCCGAAAGCTGAGCTCTGCCTGCAAGGATCTAAATCAGAATCCCAGGATGCAGGCTTATTATAAGCCTCAGCCTCTCCATGCTCTAGTCTAAACTAGAAGTTGCTTTTCTTTTTTGAATGGTTGGCTAGAGGCTACATGACATCAACGGCGAGCAGAATTCAAGCAGAACAGTCGAATTACATCATCCAAAGGAACTGGAGCCCCTTGCTGCCTTTGAAAAAGAGGACAGCTTAAAGCAAAATCAGATGGATTTATTTTTCCTGGCATGAAGAAATTCAGTCATCTTTTTGAAAGAGAGAAAATATACATTTGCTTGTTTAGTCATGAATTAAAGGCATTTTCTCCTTGGAGCTGTTTATATTATCTTGAAATTTTCCTTCTGTTTCTGAACCTCAAACAGATAACATAAGAGCTTCAAAGGCTTTGCAGGATGAGCACATGGGACAGATGACTTTAGTTCTCTTTCCATTTTATACAGACATAGATAAAGGGTTTCAACTGACAGAATAACCTTAATATTTTGAACATACTGAAAATGGTCTTATAAATCTCTGTGTTGGTAATCCCAGATCTGAGTAGTGTATTTTTAGCCTTGTGGTTCAGATTTTTCCATTGTTACTCATTGCTACAATGGAAGACCACTGTAGGAAGAAGCGCAAAAATTCTTCTCCTTTACAGATCTATTTTAGGGTGTTATTTATATATTGAAGTGATAAAGCATTTAGCCCTATTTATCAATGAAACAAAACTGTGAGACTTACATGCAGATTGGTACTCACCAACCTTAGAGGCCAGAATACTACATCCTACCCACAGGGATGGGGTGTCATAGTGTGCTCTCAGGTTTTGGTCCCCTATCACCCCAATCAACCAATTACAATCACAGCTCCCTCCCAGCCCACGTGTCCTAGTTTCATTGTGAAGTCTACCCAGTCATGTTGAATAACTGAACATAGCTGGCAAAGATGTAGAATTATATAAGCAGTTAACATTTTTAAGAGTGCAAATTTTTCCAGGTAAGAGAGAAGACAGAGAAGTGCAAAATGAAGAAAAATTGCAGTTACTGTCCATTGTAGGCCAAAATTGCCAACTCCAGAACTTAGTGGTTATAGTTACGTTGCTGGTTAATTTTCTTTTTTTCAGACTAGACATGAAATGAATGCATTTTGAAAAAAAATACGAAATGATCTGAACTAGGAAATCAATAAGTATTAGAGCATCTTTCAACAGTTCCTTGGTTAAAATGTTTAAAAGAAATGATGATCAGACATAGAATCTCACAGTGCATCTGAAATGCATTATCTGGTGATAAACAGGTACCATCCAATGCCTCTGTACCATAACAATAGGTGTAGCTAATTCTTTCATTTTTAGGACTGCAAAATGAGCTACTTTCACTACAATGGAGTCTTCAGAGCTCCAGACTGAAGTGCAATATGAGATGCTGAGCTAGCAACACCTTTGAATGAACATGGACAAGCTCTATCTCAGAAGAAAGAATAGCCAGGATAACAAGTTAGACCTGGCATTAAGGAGTTTCTAGTATCCACAGGACCAGACAAAGTAACTGTGAGTCCACAGTCTATCACCAGGTACAAATCTGTGCTAGCATGCAGTCTTATGGAGAAAGGAAGATGCACTCATTTCAGAATACCATGATTTCCATGGGAGAAGATATGTTTTCCTCAGAGATCAAAAAAAAGCTGAATATAATTGTGAAAAACACATGCATCTCCTCCCGGATGTGTTTTGGTTATAACAGCTGTTTGCTGGGTTTGGGCACTTTTTTCCAGACACTTATTGCCATGAATCCTGAGCAAATGGATGCACCTTTCTCCAGAATAGATATATTTATCCATCTCTTTAAGAAGGGCAAGGCTGTCAGCTCTTTTTCCTGGGATTTCCAGTGATCAATCAGGCAGCCTGGCCCACAGACCAAGCTTTCTAAAAGGTCTCTTGTGCTTACAGTTATTACTTACAGCATAATAGAGCCTTGGGTGAGAGAAACTCAGAACAAAGTAGTCGGTACTCCAAAGCCCTTACAAATACACTAAAAGGAGGAGCTAAAAACAAGGTTTGGAGAAATTAAATAGTACAGTAGGCAGAAATAGAAATATTTCCCACTTAAAGGGTGCCAAATATTAGAAGTAACTACTACTACAAAACTCACCATCAAAACGACAGCGTACACACCCATCCACTTTTCTTGTTGTCCAAATATAAACTGTGTATTAGAGGAGAACATCTAACTATGAAGTGTACTGTAATTTTTTCAAAGTCTGAAATATCTTGCATGTGGAGTATGAAAAACACCATACTACCCTCTGCCCACCCCCCAAAATAAACAAACCAAAACAAGCAAACAAAACCACCTCCAAACTCCATTAAAGATCATCTTCTCCAAACTATTTCTGACTCTCAAAAGGAACAGTTAAAATGAACCACTGCAATTCAACAGCAGTGTAGCCTTGAGGAACACACAACATACTGTTTGCACATGAAACATTTTTTCATGTGACATATGGCATGACCACCACAAGCATAATGGTGTAGCTTGCTAACACTGCTACCCACACAACCCTTTAACGTTGCTGCAACTCAGATTTGTTAACAGTAGGAGCAGTAGCTGAACTAGCATCCTGGTGGCACAGATGCATCTTTGGAGATGCTTCAAATAAATTAGGCATATACAGGGGAAAGAGAGAGGCAGGTGGAATTAATTTAACTACAACATTAAAGTGAATTTTCTGTTCATATCATTAGTCATTTATAAGCAGTAGGTAGCACAGCGTAGAAGATGCCCTTGAATTTTTTTGGAAAAACATATTAACAAAGTACTTTTGCTAGGCTTCTATTTAATCTATTGTTATTTTTCAAGGTGAGTACCCCCATTTAAGTTAAAATAAATGCCTCTTACAGCTCAAGTTTCAAACTTTTAAACTGCACAGGAAGTTACCTCTATGTTGATTTTTCTTCCACATTTGGACTTTAAAAAATTCCATGCTTAGACATTAAGAAACTTCAAAACTGCATTCTGCTATAAAAAGCTAATTACAGAGGTGCTGAAGTTTTTTTTTAATTGTTGTTGTTTTTTGTGTGTGTGTGGTTTTTTTTTTTTTTTCCTTTTTAAATATAAATTTAGATTCTGGAATCAAGCCTTGGTGTGGGCAGTAATTTCAGCAACAAGTTCAAGGACACAGAAGAGGAATAGCCATAACCTATTGTGGATGCATAAACTGAGGTGACAAAAACAGCGTGCCAAATAGCTACTATGCCTATGAGCCTTAAATAGAAGAATTAAAAAAGTTCTAGACACTGAAAGGTCACCTTTCAGAAAGAAAATTACAAACAAAAGTGTCAGGTAGTTCAATATTAGTTTATTAAACCAGCAGTTTTTATCACCACTTTCTAAAAATGATTACAAAGCATATTAAAATATATTACAGTATCTGCAAGGAATTTATTGTGTAATAAAAGTGCAACAATAATGAACTTACAGCTTTGTTTGCCTAGCTGGACAAAGTGAAGCGCTCTGCACAGATTAAACTCCCTCAAAAATAAGTGACTGCCTTTGAAGGGAAAACACTGTATTTAACAAAACGATTAGATCAGGTAAGCATGTGAAGTAGAAAAAGTTCCATCTCTCCATGCTAAGTTACACATACCCAAGCAAGCACACACTTCAAATCTCCTGCTTGAATTCCAACAATACAAAGAGTAACCAAACTGAGCGCACATGGTGAAGGGAAGGAAATGAGAAGAAAAAGAGGGTGCACTTCAAGTACTGGAGATGAACAATGATGTTGAAATCAGGGACTGGATACTGCTGCTTTGATACCAGGTTCCACACAAATCTATACCATTCTTAACTAACAACTGGGACCTCATCCTGACCTAAAGACCTTTGTAAACTCACCATTTTCAAGCTGTCACAGCTTTAAAAGGCTCTTGCTGTCCTACAGTGTGGTTTTGAACAGTTGTCCCACATTTTGTCTTCCAATCTACAATAAAAATCTAATTGATTTCTGTGGGAAAAGAATTACAGTTGGGAATTAAAACTGTTGCAGAACAGTTGGAGAAGAGGTAAAAGCAGCAGTCTCTACTTTGGTTTACAGCAGCAGACTACACCAATGAGCACTAATCTCACAGGATGAATTCTTCACAGTTCTGAATGATCTCGCAGCAAATGTAATCAAAATCCAAGGCATAAGATGGTCAACAAATCCAAGATCTTGGTCTTTCTTGAGCAAAGATTAATAACATCAACTGAATATCAAAGGTTACCTCATACTGCTGTTTCCAATAACTACCTACAGCACAATGGCATGAGAAGGTAATGCTGCTCCCTCCTCTCCTTCTTACACACTGACTCACTAACTTAGCATAGCACTATCCAGATCGCTTCCCCTAAGCAATAGCACCCTACTAGATTAGTTTAGGTGCGCCAGAAACTGCAGTTTAAAGTCCACATGAAATGTACTTGAATTCCTATCAACTAGGTATGGCTTCTGTTAAGATGGCAATGCACTGCACCACATATCTAGAAATTTATTTTATGTGCGTAGTATTTTATGTGCATGCTGGTCCTGAAATGCTTCTACTCTTCCAGATTAGCAGAGTGAATCCGCCTCTACTCCTATACATGCTTTATGCATTCCCCTTCCCCTTCAAGTCTTGCAGGAAAAGAGCAAAAAATTTCAACTATATCTAAACAAAATATTTTAACTTATCAGAATGATGCATTTCAATTTGTCCCCTCTAAGTTCAAGTTAGCACGTTCTCATGGAGTTTTAAGAAAAGGCTGTGTTCTCCATTTTACTACCAATAAAACTAGAAAAAATAAATAAGTCACTGAGAAACTATCCTGCTTCTCTCCCTTTGCTGCAGGAGGATATTTCTACTGGCACGGGATCACATGGCTCCAACACATTTGGAGTATCACCCTTGGAAGCTACATGCGGTGGGAATTCAAACACAGGTCCACCCTGGAATCCTGTGCAGCAGAAGAGCAAGGTAAGAGAAATGAAGCTGGAAGATCTGCAGCTTCCCAGGTCCTCTCAGCTTTGTCCACCCTACAGTAGACACAACACAGAAGCTTTCTTTCTTTCTTTCTTTCTCCTGGCGGCTTTCTTTGCAAAGCTAGTCTGGTTGGTCATTAGTGTACAACTTTGTCACTGACTGCAGAAACTACACACAAACAAGCAGCCTGATTTTTAACACCCCCTGCAATGTCTATATAATACTTTTTCTTCAATCAAAAATAAATTACATAGAGAATCAGCTACTCTGCAGACATACAGTCACACAGGTAGACTCATGGTCAAGTTTCACAACTCTATGGAAGTGCACAGAGATATACTAAGGCTAATTTGGCTCCTAACATAGGTCTAACAGAAATAAAGTTGGTATACTTGAACGAAAAGAGAAAAAAGTAAGAAGAATAAAAATCAAACAAGTCCTCAAGAATGATTAACCATTCCAGGATATCCTCGACACAGGCCCGGAAGCCTGGCAAGGTGAAGGTGTTCTTCTGTCATTACTTAAAATAGCATAATTGTTTTCACATGGTAGAGCCCTAGCTAAGTTCATGGTAATTGTGCATCAAAATAGAAAAGATGCAGAAAGATAAGAGGTCTGGAAAGATCTGAGGCATGAAAACTGACTGACAACCTACAAACGTACGATTTGAAGAAAAAGCTGAGTCTCTTAGATCACCTACAAATCTCAACACGTAAACGTGACTAAAGTCTTAACTTGGAGACAACACTCAAACTGCTTCCCTCCCCACCCCTACTATAAGGGTGCTAAAATACTTTTTGGCTTGCTCTGTCTCAGAAGGCACTACTGCTGACACTTACTGAGACTCAAAGAAAAAGTGCCTGAAGTTACAGTACCTTTGATATGTAGGGCATTTCATACTACAAATGGAGTACAAGTCAATTCTTGCTCATGTGCACAGACCTAAACTGACAACCAAGTTTGATTTCAGAAAAGAACTGGCCCTCCCCAAAAGACTGAGGTTCACAGGGCCAAAAATTTACCTTCTTTTAAGGTAAAAATCAGTTGTAAGCAGCTGATATGTTCAACATTTTGATTGCGTTGTTAGAAAAATGAATGTTTATTAAGCATCTATTCCTTTTGTTTCAATAAAGGAAAAATATTTGGAGGGATCAGTCTATGACTTATTTCAGTCAATGTAAAGATTCCTGTGAATGGCCCCATCTTTCAAATTTGCCACCATATCAATCAAATCTCTCTTCAGTGGTTGTCAGCTACATGTTGGCAAAAGAAAGAGTTAAAGACTTTTCCTAAAAAAATATATAAAAGTAATATACAGAGATACCTGTATAATACCTGTAAATAGAAATTAAATACCCATGAAAATTTCCCAATTCAATGTGCTTTGAAGATGCTGACTTTGAACAATGCACCTTTTCTGAACAGAATTTGAGGCTTTATTTCAATGGAAATGGGTGTTGTTGTTTTTAACCTTATGAAAACATTCTGCTCTCACTTTGAAAAATTCAGGAATTTGCAGTGCAGCTAAACTGAAACCTCAGAAGAAACTCCAAATCCAAGGAATAAAGGAGATTCAGTTCTTTTTACGAAAATACTGAGTATACAGTGCTGTACAAAACTGAAGAAGCAGATCTTCAGATAAGACATAGTGATGACAGATTGAAAGAATCATTTTAATATTTTGTACTTTTTAGCTATAAGCACCGACGTTTTAAAACAAGTCTGCTCATATTCTGAGCACTTTTTAAAAGACTCTTGCCACAACTCTTCTCTTTCTCTACTCCGAAATTAAATAAGAAAAAAAGAAAACAATAACTAAAATTTCTTTTTATATCTGCCTTTTCTTGAACTATGGAGATGCTGACATTCACTGAATGCCTAAAGTACGTTTTTAGTGTAGAAAATGTTCCTCGCATAGGCAGGTGAATTTAACATTTAGAGCTTCCTTGCACTAACTAAAATAAATAGTTTGGAGAAACTTGTGGTTGCTAAGTGTTTAGGTTTGGTGAAGGTCAGCGATTTTATAATTTTTTTTTTCTGCTTTATGGCTGTAAAGGCAGCAAGATATGGAAGCAACATCATAGAAACATTTTCACCTTACCATCACACATTATGATAGATCTGTACAAGGCACTTGTGATAAGCATGTCTCAGTGAAGGTCAGCAGGGACTACTACACAAATATTTCCCTGCTACTATGCTTCTAATTTCAGTAACTCGCGTGAAATGTGCTGTGAGGTTTAAGGATCTAAGCCTAATTTCAAATTTTGGTAGTTTCAACACATTCGTTGAAAGATATCCAAAATCCTGATTCTTCTCCTAGTATTTTTCACTCTGCTGTCTGCAAAGGTTTCCTGTGAGATGGTGGCACCAGGTGTGGAGGTAGCGTGCCAGGCAGTTCATATCCATCCAGTTTAATCTTGATGAGATGTTTTGCTAATGCAAACTCCTCATCATCCAACATCCCATCACCATCACAGTCTGCAAGTTTCCAAATCTTCCCCAAGACACTGTTGGGTAGTTTGGAAGTCACCATCTCTTTCTTTGCATTGATCCCAGATATTTTGCCATTGATTGGTGACAGCGTGTAGAAAATCTCATCATAAGTAGGTTTATCTTTGGCAACAACCCATTCATCTTCATCAGCTCCTTCCTTTGCACCTTCTCCATATCCCTGGCCGAAAGGTCCTGCCATGGTGCCATCAAATGCCCCACCATGTACCAACTCTGTGGGCATATTGCTCTCTTCCTGGCTGATCAGGCTCATCAGGGAGGCTATCTTGTTGGCCAGCATGTTATCCACAGCTTCAATTAGCTTTGGTTTCAGAGAGTGAAATTTAGTGAAGTCACAAGTCTCCAACTGCTCCTGTCAAAGACATAAAGGTTTCAGTGACAATAGTTAGAAAAACTTCCAATACACTGAAAAGTTAGGGAATGAGCTTCAAATGAAAATAATTTGTAATCTTTTGAAATAGTTCTCACAACTGAAACTCAAATTTCTCTTGAAGGAGAAGAGAGGCAGACACATACGTATCATAAACCTAATAAACTGATCAAATACACCGAGATAATTTTGAAACAGTGTATGAGCTCCTCTGTTAAATTACATTTACAACACAGTTTTCAAAATGGCAATGCATAAGAACATGGCAGTTGATGTTACCTAACAACTTTCCATTTAGTGATTTTCTTCCAAACATCAAAGGAAGTATGCAAGTAGGGCCTTAGTCCTGCTAGCCCTTCTGGAAGTGTTTAAAATTAAAAATAAATCCAAGAGTTTGCAGGACTGATCTGATTTTACAGATTAAACTTCTTGTTTGTGACTAGGTCATGAAGCAACGCCCTTTACTAATAAAGAAAAAACTGAGTTGGGATAACAGGAGCCGCGTTTTTATAGAAGTGCTGCCAGAAGTCATGATATCATTTGGTCCCTGCTGAGTTTTCATCTTGTACATAAACTCCTACTAACCTCAGTGAGATTTTTAACTACGTGACATGTGCTATTTCAACACAAGCCCATGCATGTTTTATGCTAGACCATAGAAAAATTAAAAATTAATTTTTGTTTAGGCAATTATTAAATGATTTCTACACGCGAAAGGCTAGCCAGGAAAAGAGAGTTACAGTGGAAACAAACAAACAAAACAAAACCACAAACAAAACAAAAAGAAAATGGTATTAAACTGCTTTGACAAATCACATCTGTGTTAGGGAGCTGCTCCCCTGCATATCAGAACTGTAATGATACAAACCTAGAAACCTGATGCACAGAGAATTTGCTTCACCCGTGCACAAAGAACTTCGGATTTCTTAAAGGAAAAACTGCCAATGAGCAACTATCACTCCGTTCAGGTGAAGTTTGTGCACAATCACCTGATTTACGGCAACTGATCAGTATAAATTTACGATATGCAATGCGTCTTAGAAAGCAAAGGTCAAGTCTGCTATCTGTTTTCTCACAACTTTGTTCCTCAGTACAGAAGTGAGTGATCTCTCATGTATATATTTGCTGCCATCTGCTGCTGAGGCTTAGTGATATACACTACTAGTTTAAGTTCCATTGAAATTTTGTTTCAATATCCAAACTGACAAGTAATTACCTCTCATTCTCTCATTTCCTATCACGAACAAAAGTGACAAAGGGAAGAAAGAAAAACTTTTTCCATGCAAATCCTCTTCTACAACCTAACTTTATGAAATCCTCCCTCAATAATTCAACCTGTGAAAATCTAAATGAAATAGATCTTGTGCTAAATCTGTAAGTTGCTGTCTCACACAAACAATTGATTGCTAAGTTAAATATTTTAATTCATAAAAGAAACTTGTGCATCCCTATAGATAGCTTAATGAAAACAGCTAGTCATCACTCATTATGATTAGCAGTGTAAATATACCACATAAATTATCAGAATGATATACAAATGTCAATCTGAAAAACATTCTCCATCACATGCATGACTAGCCCAACATCAGACCAAACTCCAGGCTCCTGATCTCAAGTACATCAACTTGGAAGATCAGTTATCTTCTAATTCAAAGATCATTTAAGTAAATATGAATAATGTGTGACTATGGGTATCTTCACCTACCCAAATATCTGACAGCATAACAAAAGTGATATAAATACCCACATTTAGGACACAGATCAAATAACAGCTTAACTCATGACTGTCTACGGCCATTTTATTTGCACCATCTTCTGAAATGTTTAGTACTATCTGCCATGAAGGACCAAATATTGACTAAAAGGACAGAAGGTCTGATTCCTTATGGCAATTCCTATAGTAATGTATCAGTGGATGCACATTAAGGAAATTTTCAATTGTTTCCATTCTGTGCTGCTTCCAAGTCACGCTAATGCCAGTGACTGATTGACACTTCTGCTGCTCTTTTGCCATTTGCCTGAAGGCTCCAAATTATAATGCTGAGACACTCTGTCCTATCTTTTCTAATTTGGTGATTCTGTCAGAAAATTAGTATTATTTCAGTGGAACTGTAATCTATTGTTTTACCTGCATTTTCTTGACTTCGGGGAAGTCCCCTGCTGAGATATGATATTCTCTTTGCAGCTGGCCATAGATCTCAGGTAACTTGCTGATCAGTTCCTTCTTCTTGTTTTCTTTTCCAAACACAGAGGGCATTTCTTTTTTCAGGTAGCTGATGATATAAGCATGTACCTAAGAAGAAGCAAAGTTGAAATCAATACTGCTGCTTATCTAAGCTTAACCGAAACAGAAAGTATAAATTTCCTAAGTCATCTCAAGGACAACTTATTATCAACGATTGTTTGTGGAACCTCATGTTTACAGAAAGAGGTGTCAAATAATAGCTTTTGCTGCCTTCAGTAGTCCTTTGAGGGGCAGAGAGAAAGTAACTGCATTTAAAAAAAATATAGATGTACACTTGGGAAAAAAAAGTTGAGAGCAATTTAAGAAGGAGCATTATACAGCATAGTATCAGTACCAACAATGAGAGCAAAAGCAAGGTCACAAAACCACATCCTGACACTATATACATGGATCATACAGACAGTACCAGCCATACTGGTCCATCTGTCTCAGTGGTGGAGAGTTGTAACTCTATTTGCCTTGCCAATTATTGTGGGAAGCAATGGAATAGTGGCTTGAGTAATCACAGCATGTTAAGTGGCAGGGCTATCTAATTGAAGTGACACTGCATTCCTACCTTTTTAGTCCCAGAGAAGTGAGCACATAGTCTATATTTATGTAGCCACAAAAAGATGACGGAGCAGTCAGTATGCTCTAACAACCTGCCTTGCAAAGCCTTAGGGAGAAAAGCAGAGCCGTTCCAGCATATAAGGAAAGGCATTAATTTAGGAGGACAAGCCCTAAAACACATTGATACTTGCAGAGCTCTTTGAGTTTCCCATCTGCTGTGATCAAGATAAACCAGCACTGCCATTGAAACATCAGTCCTGCCCATGCACTCTCCTTCTACCCTGACCCCTGAGCCATTTCTCTCTTCCCCTTGCCACTCTCCCACCACTTTTCACCAACAAAAGGACCTGTGTCACCATACAGGGAATGATCTGGTCCGGAACAGAAACCGTGGGTTGCACTTGTTCTTACTGGGGTAAATTCACTTATCCTGTTCATTGTGTGGGCACAGATACTCATGCTGCACAAGCAAGAGAAGCACAAGGGCAGGCTTCTTTTAGAAGCAATGCACATCTATTACAACTTGAAGTAATCAAACTACCTTCATAAGCTCTGACCTGGCAAGGACTGCTGAAGTCAAATGACCTCTGTAACAGGATAAATCTTTGAAGAATTCAACTCTTTCTTTATTAAAAACAAAACAAAACAAACAGTTCTGCCCAAAACACAATTTTCACACACACAGATTAAAACATAAAATTAAGAATGTCTGTCATACCATAGAATATTAAAAAGCTGAAATTTCTGAAATTTTGAGTACTGGGGGCAGAGATACTACCACAAAAAATCAGCAGTAAAAAAACATGATTATGCAGATATGGTGATGTGTATAATAATTAACATCTACCAAAATACCACAGAATGTGCCTTATAGTATTCTGTACAAACCTTACTCAAACTGTGCAGGGAAAGTATAGTCCCATTCCTTTACTTACTCATTTAGAAGCTTACTGGAAAATGGAAAAAAAAAATTCTTTGCTTTTAAAGAGAAATGGTGTAATCAGTTTTTCTTTGCATGTCTTAAGATCCAAACCTTCATATTTGACTTAACAGAACAGCAGCTATGCAAAAATGGACCATATGCATTCAATACCACTTCCTTCTGTCTAAAAGGAATGCATGCATTTTAATTGCAGATATACTCAAATTTCTACAGAGCAGAAAAAAAAGCAGCATAAAGAAGCAGGGTTTCTGCATAAAAGCATGAAATTTTCTAATAGTGGAGATGTGAATGTTCTCCAGAATGACAGAATTGATTAAGATTATTTATAAAATCTCTTGGAAATATCCCTGTTTAAGTAACTTCATGGATCTTATGTTTAAAATAATACTTCCAGCAAAACCAGAAAAATATGTTTATAGTTCACAAGCACTAACAGTGTATGCTAAGTGGTCTGAGGTCTGCCAATGGGCACATATGTTTCTTCAAGATAAGAATAATTCTCATCAGAATGGGATAGTGAGCCATGAGACTTCAAAAAAAAAGCATAATAAACAAATTTGACAGCAAGTTAACAGTTTGCTTTTGTTTTGGGTTGCTGTACATGTTTTAGAAGGGATTAAGAACAGAGTGGTACAGACAGAGAAAAAAAGTACCACGAAATGTTGTAAAAAATGATTTTTGAGTCAGTACTTAAAGTTCAGTGCAGAAGACAGAAAGATGACACCGGAAGAATTACATTGCTGCTGCCCTGCAGATAAACAGTTTATTCCCCTTTCAGAGCCAACTGTTAAGCATGCCCCATGAGCACTGTGTTCACCTTCATCCGTTTTTATTTTACATTGCACAGAAACACCTAAAAATGATCTGATACTTTTCCATTTCTGAAGTGATTGTAATGAATGAAAATAAAAAGCTGCCAGCTATGTCCACAATGAGTTTATAGGAATTTTTAATGCCATAACACCAGGAATATGATACTAAATGGAATCTTTAATGAAGCAACTGCTACTGGCTTCCCAGTTCTTGGGCTTTTCAAAACCACAAGAAGCTTGGCATTACTTTTAACTGTTATTCTAATGGCAGCTGCAGTGCTACAATGACAAAAACTCACTGCAGAATCAGAGAAACAGGAAAGTAAACATTTCAAACAGCAACCAAAACTTATTCTAGCTGGGCCGTGACAAGAAAAGACAGGTGAAGGTCGTGTTGTGAAGCAGGGAGTCTGAAGACCGGTGTAAAATATAACCAGAAGGTTTTACAAGTAGGCTTGGTGATAATTCACAAAGGTTTAAAGCTTCATCACTCATTCATCAATGACATATAGAGACCAATCAAAAAAATCACAGGTTTTGCTGTCACACACAGCCTGCCCGTACATATTCATGAGTGCAGATTGCACACAATGCATGTACTCCTCCAGATCTGAAAACAAGAGAAATGGTGACAGCCACCTACAGCAGGGCATGTATAACGCATGTCCCTGGACAACAAGAGGTGGATTTTTCTGGATATGACGACACAAAGTCTATATTACCCAAGTTTCTCTGTGACTGGGAACGAAGATGATACAATCTGAGAGGACTGAGAGTTTCAATCTAATGCACAAGCACCTCTGTTCAATTCATCAGTATCTGAGTTTCACTAAGAGAGTGAAGCTTTTAATCAGTTTGTATTCCAGGGTATAACACAAATACATTTAGTCAAAGTGTTTCTTCATTAGCAGCTGGTCGACGGTATGCTTTAAGGTCTTAGTTATGTAAATAAGCATATGGAAGGTTGCATGTAAATAGTTTTGGTTGCGTTCCCCCCNAAAAAAGTGGTTTATCACTAAAAAGCAGCATTAAGTTCACCTCACTGCAAAGTGTAAAAAAAAATTCACGACCCCCATCCAAGCAAACAATAGCTTTAATGGCCTAAAAGGCATCAAATCCCTTCTCTAAAGTCAGGAAGGCATCCCCCAGTACAGATCTTTATTTCCTCCTATTTGCCTCTATATTCTCTTCCTTGAAAAATTGACAATTCAATCCATTTACTGAAAACTACACAGTTTAAGAGTAGAGAAAGATTGGGAAGGGTAAGAAAGGACACACTGAAAAAGACGGAAGAGATCACTCATTCCATTAATTTAGTTAGAATCTTTCCTTACCTTTGCGAGTCTCGCCCTCTTAATAAGATCATTGAGCTTCCGCACGGCAGCCTTCTGCGGGAGACTCTGGATATCCTTGAAAAGATCCTGTGCCTCTGCCTCAAAGAGTCTTCGATTCTCTGTGTTTCGAAGAGGATGGGCCCAGAAGGAGCCAATGTAGACCCGCAGCACCTCTGGAGTGTTGATCACCTTTCCCAGGGACCACATGAGTGCACCATAGACCCTCATCAGCTGCTGTGTGTCCACCTGGTCAGCCTTATTAAGCACCACTCGAATCTTGTCATCCTGGCCCCGGAATGACTTTATAGCCTCCGAAAACTCATCAGATATATCCAGCTTATGGGCATCAAAAAGGAGGATGATGCGGTCGACCCTCTCAGCAAACCACTGGAGGACTTGGCAGAAGTCGTAGCCTGAGGAAAGGATACACTATTAGTTCTCCTGTTCGGAGCAGTGAGTCTCAGAGAAGGTAGGGCTGGAGGTACAGAACAAGGGGATTATAGTGTCTGCCTAGGGAAAAATGGGAGGTGGACCACCTGGAGGAGAGTGGCTGTGGACAATGAGGTCAGGACGACTGTATCCTACATTTCCTTAGACAGGTCTCACTATTACCGCCTTTTGTGTTGATCACCGCCCTTCCGATTTTCCTCAACCTTGCCATCCGTCATCTATGTTACTATCTTTCATGCCTCTTCCCAGAGGTTCTGACTTCAGCATGGAGGGCAAGCTAAGAAGCTTTGTGGGGCTCTTATCACAAGCCCTCTTCTCACTGTTAACACCGGCCACTTTGGTAGCACTGTGTATCTGTACTAACAACTGCAAGTGCACCATGCCAGTGTAAGTCAACAACCAAAAATTTTTTGATTTTAAAACCATTTCCGAACTCTTATCTCTTTGCATTGCAACACTTGCTGTTATTTCTGCCACATCAAACTCAGAAATCCAATTTACAAGGAATGTGCCTGTGTTGCTGATGGCTTTGATGATGTGACAGGTTACAGAACACAAATGGGCAGTGACATTTCTGATCACGTGAAAGAAACTTTTTGATGTTCTGAAGGAAAGCCTGTTTGTAGCACCTGTCTGAATGCTTTTATAAAATGCAGCTGGTAGCCCAATCCATACAACAAACAGTATTCAGGAACTCGTTATTCACAACTGACACATTTAATCTGCAGAGAGTCACCACAAATGATGTGGCATTGGGCTTGGCATGCACATGACTCATCTTGTTCAAGTAAAGCACAGCAAGGTCTGACTGGGAAACGATATTGCAGCCCTCTTCTTCCTCTCAGAAAGAAACAAGAACTAAAAGAGGGAGCAGTCAAAATGCAAGGACCGGTGTCAAGTAACCCAAATAGAATCTACAGTTTTGCCTCTAGGAGCATATATTTAAGCACTGACAACAAAGAAAGCTCAGTTATCACCAGTTAACTCTCCAGGGCACTGTTGGTCATTTCTCAGCTGTGTAAGATAGGCCTTCAGACCTGCACTCCCCCAGCAAAGAAAACCACTTAGGCTACTCATACATGAGCCAATTATCTAAATACTCCACTCTTCTTGTCCAGACACAAGCAAAAGACTCTTCTCCACTCCTCATTCTGCCTAGCATCTTTTACACTTTATAAATAAAAGCATAAGGGGACATTGTAAAGTTGATTAGCTTTGCTTAAAATAATGCTGGCTCAGTCAAGTCGTTATTCACTATACTTTCAAGTTGTTGGTCTTTAACAGGGAACTCAAAAGTAAATCAGCTTTTTCTGTTGGCCCTAGCCAGGCTCTGTTGGAAGACAAGGAAAGTAGGAAAAATGGGGAATTCCAGATTTGTCATGAAGCATACCTGTGCATGCTTATCAACATAGGAAAGAACTCAGCCTTAAATCTTTTGTTTAAAAATTACAATTAGCATATAAAATGAAATCTGGAAGTTCTAGTTAACAGTAAGAATATGTCCTCAGTTACCTGTCTTCCCACCTACCCCAAAGATAAAAACTTCACTAAAAATCCATCACAGTCACATCAAACAGAAAGGAGAAAGCTGTGGTAATAAGGTATTATTAGGACTCAAAAGGATGCAGGTCAGACTTATTAACTGGCTAAATACCACCACCACCTTTCCCATTAAAAGAATTACTTTTTAAGGAATGCAAAAACGCCATCCTTCCAGATTTCCTACATTCTTTCCTGTGACCAGTTCTAGAAGAGCTGAATGAAAGGTGAAAGGTAGGGACAAGGAGGAGAGCTGCACAAAACACAGCTGGAAGAGAACTCCTCTCACTTTACATAAATAATTTAATCAAAACCTCTATGAATCAATATAATTTATCTCTATGAGAACTAAGCAGGAAAGAAAGGGAGAAATAATCTTGTATGTCACTTCTCTGTGCAACATAGTTGCAACACTACACAAATCTGAACTATGCAAAAACCTGTTCTGGACTTCATGCATGTTTAAGGAAATCTTGAAATGAAATACATAAAATTGCAAAATGAAACAAGTTAAATTCTACTAATTTTGCCACAAATGGCTATGTAAAGAGGGGACTTCTAAGGCTGGTTAATAAATAAATAAATAAATTTCCACCACACATTTGATGGATTTTGAACTACCAAAAATTTACATATTCAACAACTATACGTAAACATATAATACATTTATTTTCAATATGAAAAAGAAATTAATGAAGCATTTGTTTTGGGAAAAAAAGTCTGCTTGTTTAAAATTGGTAAGAAAAAGACAATTTAAAAAAATAAAATCTGAAAAAAATCTATTCATTTTAATGAAAACTTGCCATTAGAAGTGAATCCATTTTCTGTACAGATTCAGTGGTTAGCCATTAGAGTATATCTGAACTATAGGGCAGTGATATACAGTTAAATATTTTGGCCAAGGGTTTCACATGGTTGACTTCATGATTTTTCCACCCTGTCCCCACAGAAAGCACAATGCAGCATCTATCCCCTCAGTCAAAGCAATGCTCTTTAAAGGAAACACAGGGGATCACTGGGACACAATGCACTCAGGATCCTGTCACATACAACATACATGCATGGAGCAGGATTTTCAAAGTTGAGCAGTACTAGTTCAACACTGATCAGTCTGGAAAACCTAACCAAAAAAACAATTGGCATTGATGCTTCTCAACTTTTTGCCGTTGCGACAGACCTTTGAAGAAGTAGCAAAGACTACTGTCAGCTATTATATCCAGCCTGGGGATGTCTCAGGAGTTACAATGTCCACTTGCAAGCGCATATTAGAAAGTCACAAGTCACCCTCGTACCCCGCTAAGGGATGGAGGAGAGCAGCAACCAACCAGCAGTACTGCAGAGCTCTTTAGCTCGTCTTGAGATGCAGGCAGGGAGGGAGCCAGTGTCTTCAGCAGATGCACAAGCATCACTAAGGGCTCAGCAGGGAACCAGGGGAGAACAAACAAAACAACGTGGACGAGATGAAAAAGTTGGAGATAGATCATGCGAGGTTACCAGCCCTGCAACCACTGATGAGAGCAATGATCATGAGCTCTCATGTGTCACTGGCCTAGGGCAAAGTACCAGTCCCGCACATGATAGCCACCAGCCCTACTCAAACACACAAATATGCAATCAACCGGTACAAGTGTGGGTCAATTTTCTGTGCCAGTCAGTACTAAAGATTCAGACAAATGATAGGCTTTCCCTTTGGGGCCTAAGGTGAATAATTTCCAGCTTGCCCTAACACAATCTCCCAAAGCTTCTGCAATTCAGAAAACAATCAGGGAGACTTGATGGGTTCCACACATCCACTGTGAGCAGGGACAGGCAGAGCGTTCAGTTCTTCCATCCCTGGGGATGGTGTTACTGCAGCAGCAACAGAGAGGTACCTCTTGGATGAATGCTGCAATGAGGAGCCTCCAAGTTCGGAGAACAATTATCCACTTACATCATGAAGCAGGGGTGCACAGAGTGCTGGAGCGATCCCACTCACTGGTACAGTACAAATACCATAAAAACAAGGCTACAAACAAGTAAGTTCTGGACCTGGACAAGAACAGCTGTTCCCTCAGAAGAAGTCTGCAGTTCTTTTCTTGCTATGTGACAGGTAAGCATCTAAACTGGTCCACTCTTTCAAACACAGCTGGGTCCCACAGAAAGATGCATTTTTTGTTAACACTCCCGCCTGGGGTAAGTTTCCAGTTATGTCAACGAAAACCTGTCTCAATCCAGCACTCCTGGATGACACTGTTACTGCACTCCTGTTGGCAGCCTAGTCCTAAGGAGAACATACAGTGGCTCACCGGAAGGGAAAGCCTGACACAATGCTGTAACTATGGACATCGCCTTTCCTAATTCCCGACTACATTTCCACAAATCAGACTGAACAGAAAAAATTACCAGTATTTAACAACTCTGGTTCTAAAAAAAAATGCAAGCTAAGCAATGTCCTGCATTTTCTTCTGAGTTTTTTCCCCATGCTTCTTTAAACCCTTGCCTTTGGGTTTGGTACCAGTCAGCTTCCCAGGGGCCCCACGGTGAGACAGAGGAATGTATGTTTCCTATCCCGTCACCAGGCATTCATTGACATTTGCAGTAAAATCATCAAGGTGTGTTCCTTGAACACTGCAAGAAGAAAGGTCACCACATTTTCTGAGTAATTGCTTTAATCCTACAGAGGAAATTCATTCGAACAGCCATGAATCAAATTCTCCTTTCTTTCTCAAAGCAGTTCCTCCTCATACCCTGCCAGCCATTGCTTCATCTTCCTCCTCTCCTTACCTTCATTGTTCCTTCCAAACCTTGCAGACCGTACATAAATTTGTATCTGAAATCAGCTTTGTGAACATCACCAGTGATGTTACAGAACCTTCTCGTGCACTCACGGGGCAGCAGCAGCACAGGGACATTCATTGTCTGACAGGGGACAGTGCCAGCATACATTTGCACATTCTGGTCGAGCCACTTACACAGCCAGTGAACTGACAGGCAGGAAGCTTCTGGCACATTCTCCTGCCAACAACAGGAGCAGGAAAGTTGTGTCAGAAGAAAGACAGCTTTGAATATTGTCCTCAGTGTACATTTTTGATCCTTCAGAAAACAATCGGCTCCTTCATCCATGGCCATCTTGCCAGCTTTCCAGAGCTCTAAATTAAACACTCTGGGAAGTAATGCATTGCCTGTACTTCTGCAGAGTCCCTTTACTTTTTTCCTGTGTTTTCCTCAGTGAAAGCTGAGGTCCTGTAAACTAAGAACAGTTGCTACTCTTCCATCAAACATGCTAAGACACTTCCTCCTCTAGAAATGCAATTGAAAAACTCAGATATGAATAGGCACCAATAATGCGCAGAATAGAAAGCAACTAATGATAATACTTATCAGGTGTTATTTCATGTCACAGTCCATTACTGGATTATGAAAAATCTCATCTTATGTATATCCATATACACATAAGATAATATATAGATATAGCATCAAGTTTCATAAGAAAAACTCAAGTCTAAAAAGAAATAGAAAGATACCGAAAACTTAAAAACAAAAACAAAAAAGTAAAATTTTCAAATACAAAAATCTGAAGCTGTCAGAAAAGAAATTCTGCTAAAGAATCACCCATTATGTTTAGAGTTTTCCTGGCAAGTGAAAAAAGCGAAGTCCCCATGTTTACATCTGTAATCACCTTCAGTGAAAGGAAATGGCAGCTCCAACAGTGAAGCGTGCAAGCTGTCACCTTATTTCACTTAGGAACAGAATTTTCTCTGATGGAGACACATTTAAGGACAAAAGAAAACGTCCTGTAGAATCCTGCTTATATTTGTACACAATGATTTAAAACAAGAATCTAAACTACTCAACTTCAAAATGTGCTAAATTAGACTTGCAGCATATGTTGAAGTCCTTCTGGAAGCCATTCAGACAGGCCTTGCAGTGCAGCATCACAAGATAAGTCAAGTTAGCACTCCACAAAACCACCTGTTTGGGGACTGCATAAACAATCTGGAAGTCATATACAGGAAACGTTTCTGACCATAAAATATTTCAAAAATGGATGAGAAGGTATTGCCTAATCATAACAGCATGCAATCGGTGCATGCAATAGGTCCATACAGCAACTTGCAGGTACACCAGTAATGCTGGCGCCTAAGTATCTGAAACTGTAAACCTTGGCAGCAGCTGCCCTGCAAACCTGGGGCACAGAGAACAGAGTATTCTAAAGCTCACTCCTAAAACCTTATTTATGGTACAACCACACTGGTTAAAGCTAAAGAGCATACAGCAGAATCACATTTTTGATTAAAGAACTATGCCAAGTTATGTTTTCAAGAAAATCCCTAACACATTGAAAAACGTCTTGATGAAATGCTAACTAGTCAAGTTAAAACCTTGTTAACAGATAAGGAAAGCTTAAGGTTATGACTGTGCACTGGCTAGGTGAAAGTCTACCGTATCAAAGGGCAGGCCAATTAGGCCATAAAAAAAATTGATAAGGCACACACCATCAAGAAGTGGAGTTTCTGAACAATAAAGAAAGAAGTCATATATTCTGTTAAACCACAAGAGCAATTCTAGATAGCAGTGAAGAGCCCCAGTCTTTTAAGCAACACACAACTACCAGTGAAACACAACTCCGTCCCACATGTCAAGTCTGGAACCTCCTTGACAATCCCTGACAGTGTTGAATTTTGTCACACAGTTGCTCACTTTTTCAGTGGCTAATTAATATGGTGCTTCAGTTTTCTGCATATTTGATGTTCGCTTCCATATCGTTATGGAAGTGATACTTGAATGCTGCCAAGCATTACTTCCCCTTTATTTAAGAAGCCCTTTATTTAAGGAGAAAGACAAGACTAATTTTTTTTGGTGGAGGAAAAGGGAGCTGGAATCCAAAACAGAGAAGCAGAAGCAGGAGATTTAAGATCATCTTTGATACTCAGCATGCTGTTATTTTCAGCTCCTGCAACTCACCTCTGCTGATGCGCTGTTTCTCTCCAGAGAGAATGCCTGGGCTGTCAATAATGCTGATACTCTTCAGCACCTGGTTAGGCAACTGAGAACACAGGAACCTGCAGGCAAGGAGGAGAGAATTAGCAAGAGCTCTAGCTCACACGTAGATTGTCCGTTGTCCCTCTTTACATATCAGCTTTTGACTCTGGTGAGATTTAAAAAAAAATAAAAAAAAGGAAAGTCTCTGAAGTCCTTAAACCCCTATGTTTGACCACCATACACGTTTAAGAAACAAAACAAAACTGGAGAGTTCTCAAAAAAAAAAAAAAAAAAAATCAAAAAAAAAAGCCCATATGAACCGTATGGCTAGGTGCTGATAAAATTCCAAATGCTGCAAGAGTTGACAACATGGGCCATACATGCAACATTCAAAGAAACAAAACAAAACAAACAAAAGAAAAACCACTGCATACAACTAGGACCAAAATGAGCATACATAAAAAACACCTCATGTCCTTTGACTATTGCCTAAATTCAAAGAGAAGGGAAGCAGACAGAAAGCCATACAGACAATATGCTTAAATTCCAGTTACTGGCAAGCCAAACCCTCACTTGCTGTGGCAGTGTTTGAATGGTCACTGCCTCTTCCTTATAAGCCTTCTGAGATGGGGTTTGTGGAGGACCGTAAATAAAACAGTATTTCGCCTACAAACAGAGCAAAAGCTTCCATACTACCGGAATCAAGAGTTTAAATTACAGACAGTGTGCTCTGAACAATAACCTCCTATCTTTGTGTCAGGACAAATTTGATGGTGGTATTATGAAAAATAAATAACTCACAAGGCCTCTGAGAGTTGTGCCTCCCACAGGTTCAGAACTCTTCTCTTGTAAAATCCAAACTACTCTGATGCTTCTGGGATAATTCGTGATTGAAGAAAAACTCTACTTCCCTTCATCATAAGCTGCCTTTAAGAGATTTGTGTAAGAGTTTAATCTTCTTATCAGGTAGTGGTTGAAGACCATACTGACAAGTACACAGTGCAACCTAGCCTCTGTAAAGCTTGCAAAATACCACGGAAGGCAAACAGAACCATCAACATAAAAAGCTATCATCCCCAGAAATTTAGGTAGAAGTGTAACGCATGAACACACCACCACCATGTTTTCTAACATGGACATGAACAAGTCTCTGCTCCTCTGCAGCTGTCAGCAGTGCAACCAGGAACACAGCTTCGGCCAGGGAGCACAGCCACTCCTCTCCCACACATGGCTAAGCTGCAGGCATCGTAAGACAGCTGGCCTGTGCTCATCCATTGCTTTACAAGGCACACTACCTCAAGAACCAACAACAAACTTTAACTGTGCTACAAGTCAAACAAGAACTTAAGACCAAAAATAATCAGAGATGAAGAGCTCAGGCAGTCAAATATCAGGTACAAAATGTAAGATCCATCATAAGATTTTTGAAGCTACTTTAAGACAGACAACCTGAAGACACAGAAGATGAGTTCAGAGGAAATCAGGAAGAAACAAAACTCCTCACACTTTGCTTCATCTCATTTGTTAGGTGACCTTGGAATAAGCAGAAAGACTCCCTTCTTGGGTACAACAGAAATGGCAGCATCAGCTGAAACCAAAGAGGTGATAGAGGAAACAGCAGCCACCTTGGCTTGATAAAACCTTAGGGCATGTAAGAAGCAACAGTGTTTTTTTCTTTCCTTCCTTTTTTTTTTTTTTCGGTAGTAGAACATCAGGTGTAGAAGATACTACATATCCTGAAGCAAACTTTTCCACTTAGGCTAATTTTTTACTAGCTTATGCAATACTTTTGAAAGAGCAATGAGGTACTACTGAATAAAGTAATGGTTTTTAAAATTTTCCTAAACATAAAGGAAACACTATGATAAAGCAAACATTTTGTGGAAGCATATTGGATGCACAAAAGTGACAAAGAAAATACATTTGACCACAAGAACCATTACAAAAGCGTGTATCACTAGCACGTACAACATGAAGTAGCTTTCACAAATTTGCAACACTCTGAAGACTGTGTTTTCATCTGTTTTTTCTTATCACTATCTCACAGAAAGCCCAGTGCTTGTTTAGTATCGCTGAGATGTTTCTGAAGCTATCTTACAAGAAGAGGAGCACCATTATTTCAGCTGAACAATGCAGTTGTATTTTGACAGAGGCATCATCCAAACAGGGACAGCTGTAAAAGGCTATACAAGAAAGCAGCGAGCTAACTGGCCTCAGAAATGGAAACACACTGCAGACTTGACAGAGGTCATTAGTGGCAAAGGGAGGAAGAAAATATATGGGACAGGAATATGAAATAAAAGGATAAACTCAAACCAGAATTAACTCACTGTAGCTTTTTGAATATATCCATTACCTGAAGACAACAGATGGGTTAACAATTTTAGGTCAAACTAGTATTTCAGACAACTAAAAACTGTAATGCTACTTGTATTTGAATATCTGGTTTTGACACTGAGATCTGGCTCTGAACTACCATTTCTTACATAAGCTGTATAAAGTGTGATTTTAAGTGCTGCATCATAAAAAGCAAAACTACATACTGTCTACCTAAACGAAGTGGTTTTGTTCCCCATCAAAAAAAAAGGTTTACAAAAGTAGTTTAGTTGTGCAAGTGAGGTGACTGTAACTGCTTACGACACATTAGAACCTTGGTACTCATGTTTTTCATATTATTACAAAACCATTTTTAAAGAAAACCAGCAATATTAGGCTATCCTTGAAAACATAAAAGTTACATTATTTGCAAAAATGAAGCCAACAACTTTGGAATCATCTGCTGCATTTTTTTTTTTTTCCTACAATTACTTTGGAAAATCTAGAGATTATCCAAAGAATCTAACAAGAACTTCTACTCCTTTTTGCATCCATTCAGATACCCATTAGAATACAGCAGGACTCTGTGTTTCTTCTCAATGGTGCCAATTTTTTCCACGACCTTCTGGTATATTCCAATATTCTTTTCTCACTTACTTTAATCAGCATCCGGAGGCACACATGGGTTCTGTCCCTATCCTCCCCGGGGCCCCCCCTCGCCAACTCTTCTTAGAAGTACACAGGAGAAATAAAAGACAAATTTCTACAGTCAGGAGCCTTACAGAGACATCTACCAGAAGCAGTGAGATACAGGGGGGAATAAGAAGGGGTCACAGAAAAAAGAGGTAAGAAAATATCAGTAAGTTAACGTAGCTAATTAGTAAGTGCAAGTCTTCATTGTGCTGCTGTGTTCTTGTTTGTGTTTTAGTTTCTCCATTACCTCAGACACTGTCTTCTCTCATGTTACATTTAAATGAAAAGGACATCTGACTTTGTTGTTTAAGTGTCCATAGCCATAAAAAATAATACCTTAGGTTTGTCCATGAAACAAAACACTAGGATTGGGAAATCATTAAAAAAACCCACTGGGGCTACAAGGAGGGAGAAGTTGAGAAAAATATATTGAGACAGGAGTGAAAAATGTAACGTTAGGTATAAAGAATTGTCACTGCCAGTATAGCAAATGAGAAGGCAAAGTAAAATATGTAGTATGACAGCAGGTAAGAACAGGAGGAAGTTACTGAAATACTAAAATGAAGTCTAAGGCATTTTCAATGAGGTAAAGTAGGAAAGAGAAATGAGTTGGCAGTTTTGAAAAAGCAGCGATATGATCAGAGCAGCAGACCGAGGGTGGTGCTGGGGGAATAAAGGCACCTACATCTCTGCTGCAAAACAAAGGAGCTAATGTGAATGTTGGGGAAGATGAGATTCAAGACCTGACACAACTAGCTAGGCTGATGATTTAGCCAAAAAAATTATGTAACCCTTTCATACAAACAAACATGTAGCATTACTATATGTTCAGTGTAAATACTTGTTTGCTGTGAAAAATACTATTTACAGTATAATTGTTAGCTGTTTTTATAGATAGCCTAGGGCACAACGGCGGGGAAAGAAAGAACAGTGGTCTGGAGAACAGAACTTCGCTAATACATTTCACAGAAAGGGGAGCCCAAAAGTATTATTTAAAATAGGACCTGACTGCAGCTTCCCACAGCACATATTATCTCCCAGCAAACGGACAGCCAAACCATAAGCAGCTATAAACTTCATTCTGTGAATATGCACAGCAAGAGATAAGACTGTACATGAACTTTTAACACATGTGCCAGTGTTTATCAGCCAAACAGGAAAGTTTATTGTTAAAAGAGAACCAATTTAGATTAATTGGCTTGCAAAAGCAGGCTTCCATGTCAAATCACCATTAAATACAGGAAGAAAACAAGGTGATTGCTCACACAATGCCGACAAAGTTATTAATAACTTCAAACTGGAAATATTTAGACTGCAAGTTAAGCTACCTACCACAAGATTCACAGCCCCTAAACAACTCTACATGCTTTTGCAAACATACAGCAGGTATCCAGAAACTAACACTATCATTCTGGTCTGCTGGACTGCTTGAAAACCAGCTTCATCTATTCCAGTAGTCAAAATTAATCACTTAACAGATCAAATACACTTTTTTTTTTTCCAAAAGCCATATTCTCCATTCTTGCAGGCCTTTTTACATATCCCTACAATTCAGAACTTTAAAGAGATATTCCAAAACCTCCAGTGTATAAGGGACCTGTGTAGAGGAGTAAGACAGCATTAAAGGAAATAGATCTTTTTGTATTTTAGATGGCAGTTTTTAAACAATAGTACTTACCTATCAGTTCTACTGAGCAGGGGAATTTATACCCAAACCGATCTTGAGTTCTTGAGTTCCAGCTACCATAATGCCTTAAAAACAAGTCAGCTCTATGCTAGCGCTACTTAGTACTGCTTTTTTTTGTTGTTTTTGTTTGTTTGTTTAAATTCTCTTGAACTACCACTGCTTCTGCTTGTATTTGAATACTTATTTCATGCTGTTCAAAATGAATACAGCAGAAAAGACTTAGCAAACAACACTGATGCTTGAAGGTGGTATCAAGTAGAAATTTAAGACTTAAAAATCAAAAGACAGCAAATAACCAAATCTCACCTATTCAGGAAAGCATTTCCAAAACGGCTGAGTTTGCGGAATGGCTTCTTAGGATCAACAACCAGGGCATTTCCAGGAACACTTCCTTCTGAATCTCCATACATCACAGCAATAAAAGAATCTGTGGTAGGTTCTGGACCAATCCGCATACCTGGGAAGTCTTGTTCGAGCAGGTATCTACAGATGAAGAATATATAAAGTAACAGAATGAATGACTGAGAACTAAGACAAAAATAAATACCTATAACACCCTTGAAAATTCCCAAGGATATAAACACACTATAATCATAAAATTACATTTTCACCTGCATTTCACTGTTTCTATTAGCTAGGAAAAGAAAAAAAAAGTTTGAATTCCAGTTTTTCACAACAACTATGTAAAAGAACAAAGTCAATCCCTTTAAAAAAACAGGATGGAAAGTATTCCCTCAACTACAGCACCTGAGCCCTTCAAATTCATGCTTCCACTAATGATGACAGTGCTGTAGCTTACACTACAAGACATTGCCTTTTTTTCCACGTTTTCAAGCCCATACAAGTGCTGCTAGTACCGAAAGGGTGTGGTCTGAACACAGCATCAGCTTGCTGACAGATCTAACCCTTCAATGACCTCAGTTGCAATGTACTATTTTTACTAACTTGAACTCACCTTTCCACAGGCAGAGATAATACAGTTAGGAGATAACACAGTTACTTCTATTTGAGAGTAAGAAAAGGAGCTTTTATTCTGACCTGTATACCAGAAAGTAATTGTTAACTAAGTTAGACCCACAGGACTTCAGGGCTAAAGGTAACATACATCCTAGAGGCACCAAGTCAGGCACTGCCGTACGAACAGCAGCCATCTTGCGTCCGCCTCTGAGCAATCTGCTCCGAGACACGGACTGCACATACGCAGTGGGCCAAGGCTGGTACAGCAAGTCTTGACTTTCCAGACAAGACGACCTCAAATGAAGGATGCACGTATTTACACGCTAAAACTTAATGGAAATGGAGCACATACTTAAAGAAAAAGCCTGCCTGCATCCCTTCCTGGATGGCAAGAGAGAAGCAAGAGAAGCCACAAGCCTATCAAGCAAGCTTCCAGCTTACAAAATGCCTCCAGCCTACACTCTGACATCTGCCACTTTTCACAAACAGGAGCAAACAATTCCTCTTAGCTTTAATGTGTATGTCTGAGTACTATTGTCCTCATTCTCAACAGTACCACCTTAAGAATTATCATCTTGAAAGTCTAAGCACAAATTGTCCTTTTCACTATGCTGTAATCTGACATTACAGGAGCATTAGAATTCTCAAATCATACCAACAATTATTAATTCCATGGGTTTCACATCATCTTGGAGTTCTTAAAAACAAACACACAAAAAAACCCCCACATATTTTAACCAACTATGATTTAATTTTTTACAGAATCCAAGCTGGATATAAACAAGAATTCTTCTTCAGGCACAGGTGATGGTCCCACACCCAGTGACAGCACTAGTTAGCTTTGAGGACATCTAGATTAACACCGGTCTTTGAGTAATACATTTGTTCTGGCCCTTAATCTAAGGGCACTATGCCTGTTCTGCTACTGTTTCATAAAGTTTCATATTGTTTCATTGGTTTGAAAGGACTTGCAGGCTGCTCTTCCTGCAAAAAATGTTCCTCAAAGTATCCATAGTATCATTGCTACCCATCAGAAAAGCTCATGAACCTGACAGGCGTTGGTGATGGACCTTCAGTGGTGGTCTTCTTTTAGATAACTAAAAAATAATCTCATGGCCTGCTCATGAGGTTGCTGACAAATGTAACCCTTGCAGAATTTACAAAGAGTTGGAAGTATCAAGCACCCTTCAGGATTTTCAGCATCGTATTTTCAGCTCAGAACTTGAACAGTGCAAATTCAGATTACCTGCATATTCAAATGACTAGACATAGAACAAATTTAAATAAAGTGCTACTGAATTACAACGATACTTCCAAGTTAAATTCACAGATGCAGCTTTAAAAGCCTGGCTTTCATAGTGAAAACAATGCAGGAAAGCAAGAGCTTCTTCCAAACACAGAGTCCCACCCAACAGCCACAGTGTTGGGCCTGGTGCAGCTATTCAACAGAGACAGCAAGCACTTTGTAAAGCAGGTATTTTCCATTAAGACACCCACTCACAGTCACACTTCAAGAATCAGTACAGCCTACAATAAACCCCAGACCTTGAGTGCTGGTTGTACAAGCTATATGACACTTCCTCTCATTATGAAATATCAGTTTCACTTAGCCACACAAAAGGGAAAACCAGCCTTCAGTTTACGGAAGTTTATTGAAAAGCTGCAAATGTTTTTGTACAGTGTGTTGTATTAGCACAGAAAACTACCTGGATTTTTAGCATCCATGACCACATGCCCTTCTCATGAATTTTCAGCAGAGAAGGAGTTCAAAAAGACTCACAGGAAGAATGTTAAAAATAGCAAACGTTCCAAAGACAGTCTAGATCAAACAACAGACATCCTGTTGACTCAAGGGACTTGCTCTTCACCCTTTATTTTTACCTGGACTATAACCTTTCTGCTTTGCTAATAAACATAGATGAATGTCCCTTTGGCAGATCCATAGCCAAACTACAGGAAACCGGTTTACAAAGTTCCAGAGACAGCAAAGATTACTCACAGTTGCAGATACTGATAATCATCTGAAGTCTGCATGCTTCAGTTAAGCCATACTAATGCACAAACATGGGCTAGCTGGACAGATCAGCACTGGGTAAGGATGCAATGTGATGTACAAACTAAGTCTCCTTTCCTAAGGCTGCTCACATCCATATTACTTGCTGCCCCGAATCCTCCCCTGCCTTTTTTTTTTTTTAAAAACAACAAAACTAGCAGAAGATGTTTGATGTAGTGCAAGAATTTTGCTCCAAATAACTTGAAAAAGACTTACATGTAGTGCTAGTAACAAGGAAGTTCCAGCTTTACAGACCCAAAGAAATTAAGAAAGCCTCCTCGCCCCCAAAAAAAGATGCAGCCCATTCTTGTCATACAACCAACTGCACACCACTTGCAGACTCTAGATATCACAGATACAAAACGGAGCTTTCCCAAAACACAGCTCTGGCTGAGTTAAATAGCAGGAAGTTTACCATTTTAACCTCTGAGTAATACCTCTGAACAAAGTAAAAGCACAGCCTAGCAAGCTGAGGAATTTACTTCTGTTTTTCCTCATCTTGGTAAGTTAAAAAAAAAAAAAAAAACAGCTTTCAGTCTCTTACACTTCTAAAATAGAAGTGAGTACAAACTCGCACTGATGATCCCCTGTCTCTGTTTGATATACTGCAATTCTCTTCTCCTGTCCTTCTTTTCACCACTTCTTCCTCTAAAGCAGCCATGAGGAATTGAGAGTATTACAGAGGCTGCACAGGTACAATGCCAAGCAGCTTACGTGTAAGATAAGCACTTGGCTCTCACCCATCCTCCCACCCTATTAAAACAAAACAAAACAATCAGACAAGTATTACCATTTGAGCCTTGATACATTTGTTTGAGTTGTCAGCATTGTCAGACACTTGAATAAAACAGTATTACCACACTACATGTTCCACAGCGAAACCAGCCAGTTCCACTGTATTGTTCCAAGTGCAAAGAGTATCAACAGCATCAAGTGAAAAAACAGAAAGGCTGACAGAAACCTGGAAGCATTTGTTTTTCTATCTTAATCCCTCAGGACATTCAGTCATTACTAGATCTGTATTTTCCATGAAGACTCAGTGGAAGGAACTGGGTGGATGTGGATGTGTCAGAGCTATGAAAATGTGAAGTTCTCACGACAATTTCTAAATCAAATTATCCTGTGCTAGGCAACCTCAAAAAGTAAATATCAAATGAACGTTCATCAGCTAAACAGATTTGTAAGTTCACATATAAACATGATGGTAAACATCGAAATAGATCTAGTGTGTCCTTGTGACGATGAAATGCAGAAATGTGAAACAAAAAACAGTTTTAATTAATATTTAAAATAATGTGTGCTTGCCAAAAGGCTATTGTGAGCAAAAAAAAAAAAAAAGATACAGTCTAACTAACTTCTAAGAAGCTATCAGTTATAAACCCTGAATTATAACAATCTTGAGAGGGTATGACTTGTTTTTTTTTTTCCATGGGAAATCACCCTACCATAGAGGAAATTAATTTGTGGCTAACCTGGGCACAACAGTATTTTCCTATTTCTTCTTCTGTAAGTCTTTGCTGTACAAACAATTTCACTTCTCAAATTTCACGTCTCATTTCTTTTGCTCCCCCCCCAATTGGAGTTTGAATAGCAGTCACTGTGACATAACTTTTATACTGTTGTCATAAGTTGCTGCCCATGTTGAATAGAGTGTTTTCTCATGCTGATGCAGCCAATTATTATCTACAGTTATTATCTATTTTACAGCAAACCCTGATGTCATGAATGTTTATCTGGCTTCCCTGAGGAAGGTGTTAACGGTGACTGTGGTCCTCCAGGAGCAGTAACAGCTGTTTCATTACTGACTGTCTCTCAACGGTCAGTTCCTGAGTTCCTAGCAAGGGATTAAACCATGCTGTGATCTACATAAAATGGGGAAAGGAGAAAGGGGTGGGTGGATGAAGAGAAGGGCACATCACAGTAAAAGAAGTCGCTTCCTCCATTCAGTCAGATATTTGCATAAGAAGTATAAGAAAACAACTTTAACCTTTATGTCAGCCAAATTGAGCTGACATTCGCCAGAGGGTTCAAAATCTGTCCAGACATCCTCCTCCAGCAGAGACCACTGAAGCCTCACTTCCCCTGGAAATAAGACTAAAAAGGCTGGAAATAGTTGTAATGAATGGTATGTCTTTCCTCATCCACACAGTATATTAGTATCAGCCCTACTGCTCAGTATTTTACTATTAAAGCGCTAACAAGTTACTCACAAAGCAACAGTACCAGAGGTACTTGTGAAGCACTGCAAGGACTATCGGTGTTCTATGTGTGGTACTGACTTACATTCAGTCAAATACAGGCAACTGTAAAGGGCAGAACACCTGAAGATCCATAAATCAAGACTGTGAGTTCTCATCCAAGGCAAACTGGAGGGAAAAAAGACTCCTATGAACTCCAAATGACACAGCAACTCAGCTGACAGGCAGAACAGGTTCTGGCACATACGTAAATATTGTGGACCATTCTGTCTTCAAATTACCCAAGCCCTCACCTTCCTTTGTCCATAACCCAGGTGAGAACACTTATCTGGAAACACATCCAGACTAACAAAGCAGCTATAATTTGAACACCAGGAAAGAAGAAAATGGATCAGTCAGCATGGCTAAAGAAATGTTAGGAAAACCCAAATCACCCACCTCACAAACACAAACTTCCTTTCAACTACCAGTGGGGATTCTGAAACGAAGTTTCTCTTCTTTTAATTACAGCCCTACATCTATTTTTAACACACTGCCCTGAGCAAACCCACTTCAGGTGTTTGCAGAATTCAGTAACCATCAGCGAAGAACCAAGCTCTACTTTAAGCTTCCAGCCAGCTAGCTGTAGAACCAGGCTCTGCAAACACCTGAAAAGCGCCCAGGTAAGTAAAGTTAAACATCGCTCTTCAACGGAGCAGAAGGTTGGGAGTCTTTTGCACTGTAAAAAGAGAACTGTTATAGCACGGCTGCTGGTAACCTCTGAACTAAAAGTGAAACATTTGTACAATTTACGGTAGGTCAAAATTTGACCCAAGTGACCTCTCAGCGTCTTTTGCAGTGTTCTAAATTACCCTTCTTGGAATGATTTCTGAGGAGCATGAGGCAAACACACTCAAACATAAGCAAGCTTGTAATACCTGAGGCACACTTAAGCTTCCTAAAATCAGTTACTAACAAACTTAGCAATGAGGAGAACAGAGAAGACAGAAAAATACTGCAACAGCAGCAACATTATTATGCCGTCTTATCAGTGATAATCCTTGTTCGACACAACTGAACAAAAGCATGCGTGTTGGGAAAAAGAGCCTTTGACGATACTCTGTGTTCTTCGTCCAAAACCGTTGCCGTGTTTCTCCGCTATCTTCACATGCAGCCTACGTATTAAACCTCTTCTGGGAAAGAAGGGGCGGAGATAAGGTTGCACGGTCGGTGATGACCGGTGCTGTTTTAACATAAAGGAACAAGTCTTCCTCTGAAATAATTTAGAAGAAGAAGAAAGAAAAGCTAACAGGAAGTAGACAACGAGGTTACGCTTTCCCGGCAGAACATGAAATCGAGAGAATGTTCTTAAACGGGAAGTTGGCAGGAGATACACAGAACACCTAAAAGATTCAGAAGCAGCCTCCGACCTCAACGCAGCGCCTGAGGCGTTCCGAGGCGGCCCGCTCCTCCAGAGCGGCACGCACGGCAGGTGCCCGCCGCCGCGGCGGGATCAGCGCTGCCTCGGGCTCCGGCTCCGCCGCAGCCCCGGTGGAGCCGCCTGCCGCCTCGCACGGAGACCCGCACGCGGCTCGGCGGCCGGGCGGG
>VXAL01015873.1:125177-162684 GCA_013399475.1 Chauna torquata
AAATAAAATAAAATAAAATAAAATAAAATAAAAGGTTTTCTCGGTACCAGGGCAGCCCTGCCGTGTTTTTTTTGGGGGGTGGGATGGGGTGGGGGTCCTGTTATTTTTTTCAGAAGCAGCGAGAATTTTTTTGGCCACAAAGCTGCCTCCGCAGGTTAGTTGTACCTGCTCCTCTTCCACGCTGAAATCTCGGTCCCCTGAAATGAAACCCGGAAACCCTTCCTGACAGCTCGGATCCGGACACAGGATCGCCCAAATGCTTGTCGAGTTTTTCTGATGACGGTTACTGTCTTCGGACGCCAAAGAAGTGTGTGACTAAGCACTGTGGGGTTAGCTACTGCATTAGGCAACTATTTTAAACACAGTGAAAATTCTTCGTATAACATTAGTGTCTTGCTGTGGGACGTGTGGCATGTATGGCCATTAGTTTTAACCTTAGAACCCGATAATATGTTAAGCCACGAGGGAGGATCGCCTTTTCCATTGATTTTACAATAGATTTTAATGGAACACGATATCATGCGCACTAAGACATTGAAGACATTAGTAAAATGAATATTTTTTCTCTCTACATAAAAGATAAAAGCTTGGGTTCCCAGTTAAAAAAAGAAGGGGGGGGGGGGCCGGCGGGGGGGACGGTCCTGAATCTGTGTGTAACCATTATGTTGGAAGTACATCTTCTGTGTTGCAGTCTTACATTATTGTCTCTTTTGCGATATCCTTATAATCCAAATCCCTTTTTGCTGGTCCAGCACACCTACTGATTCACATTTTTAGCTCTTTACCTTTCTTCCTTCTAATTTCCATCATGAATATTACCTTTTCTCTATGTGTTCTTGCTCTTTTCTAAATACACCAGCAGGTTTAGATGTGCCCTTTCCCTGTCTCCTTCCTCCCCATGCTGTTTCTCAAAGAACAGATGTTAGGCTTTAATAATGCTCAGCCCTGAGCATTCGACCACTCTGCCTTTTCTTGGTTCATTGCTTCACATTTAATTTAGGGCCATGCATGTGTTTTGCAACTCCTTTGTTGCAATTTCCATGCTGAGTCTAAAGATTTTATACCATTTCATGCAGGGTCTCGTTGGCTGGCTTCCTCATTTTTTGAAATACCCTTTTTTATCATTTGGTTTCGTATTCCTCTCATTTTTATGACTTTTCCCCATAGGTTGCTAAATATAATTGTTATTCTTGCAGTTACATCTTACCCGGGTTACTTCAGAGCTCTTTCAGCTGACATCTATGCAAGTAACCTTTTGGTTTCTGTAAGATGCACTGAAGTGGCAGATGCCAGGACACTTGCTTTCACATGAAGGATTGAATTCACTGATGCATTCGAGCTTCTATTAACTGATTTTTGTCTGTTTGTTTGTTTTCTGTGTTTCTGGACAGAGAGTGATTTCCCTCTTCAACAGGTTTGCATCTGGATATAAAGCAGTCTAAGTAACTAGCAGCATTATGGGGCTAACGGCAATATTATTATGTATTGCTAACATGGCGTAGTAATTTCTTCTAAATCAGTCTCTTATCACCACGTCTTTAGAAGTTCTGAATACCCCTGATTGTTTATTATTTACAAAAATATCTGAGCTGTGGAAAACATAAGCCTGGGGTCAGACCACTTGCCCACTAGCCTTTGATAGCAGCCAGCATTTGGTGACTGGAGAGCATCACAGAAAAAGGGCAAGCGTGTTGCAATACTTTCTCAGGCTATTCTCCCGGCCTCTGGGAACTGGTGATTCAGTGCAGGGCTGAGGCAGATGCAGAGCCTATGTATCTTTTAGCCCTTAAAGACTGTCCAGTGAACGCATCAGTCAGGTTTTTTGAACCCATGTATACTTTTATCAACAGTAACATCCAGGCGCAGAACAGTCTATAGCTTACTGGCACAATGTGTGAAGAACGACTTTCATTTGTTAACTTTGAGCCTGTGGCTTGCTGGTTTTGTTTGATCCCCTCCAGGTCCTATGTTAGAAGAGAGGTGCCCAGTCATTCCCTGTTCATCTCCCACAGGGCACTGCAGATTTTGCAGAGCTCTCTTTTCTCTGTGTTTCATTCCAATTGTCCTTTTTCTAGGTTGCAGATTCCTTATCGACTTGCCCCTTGTGTGGAAGCTATTCGACCTCTTAGGTCATCCCTGTCATTTTCCTCTATATTCTTGTTGAATGTCGGGAACTCAGAGACATGAATTATTATTTCAGTCCCACTGTATGCTTTTTGAAATGGGGTAAAGTGTCCATTGTTCTCCATGACCCCTTCGTGGCAGCTGGAAAGCTGCAGGAAGGGCAGGGAGGTGTTTGCACTCACACACCTCATTCTGCTTGTCTTCAGACTTCCTGCCTAGATGCTTCCTGCTGTCAGCAGGAGAATTTGCCCTTCAGATAATAAAGCTCTAACTATATATGTGTAACTGGGAGTGCTTCCAGATTCCCAGGTCTGGCTGTGCCCTCTGGCTACATCCAGTCCCGTATTGTGATGAGATCCAGCATGCATCAGCATGAGTGCCACCTTCACCGTCTGGTTTCCATGGGAGGTAAACACTGGGCATCTAGCCCATCCAGGAGCTGTTCAGGCTCCCACAGCGTGCTCAGGAGGTAAGCGTGAGCTGACCTTAGTGGTAAACTGAAGGATTACATCTCTGTGCACCGCTTGGGAGGAGACCCTTGACCCTGAGGGCAAAAGGATTTGTAAGGCTTCCATTTTCAGCCCACAATAACAGGATTGCTTGCAGAAAGATACTACAGCAGCTCAGATGACTAGGGAAGCTTGAAGGAAACATACCAAGGGGCTGCAGCCTTGTAGATACATGTCAATCAATAACATTGACTAAATAAATCAATAATATTGAATAGAAGTTAAACTTACTTTAGAAAAGAATAAATGGAGACCTAGGATTCCATCTATCAAACCACAGCACTCAAATTATGTTCAGCATGGAACACAGAGCAGCACTGAACTTAGACAATTGGAAACTCATGTCTCTCTTCTAGCTACCAGAGATGGCTAGATCTGTTTTGCTTACTAATCAAATGAACTCTTCCTCTCTTTGTCTCACTCTATTCTATGTATTCCTCTCAAATCTATTGCTACATAATATAGAGGAGAGGCTTATAAATGGCTTATGTTTTGTTTTGCAGATAACTAAGTTCCAAACTCCCTCCACACAGAATAATGTCCTTCTCTGCACTCCAGGAGATCCTGATGCTTGGTTCCCACAGGTGGTGCCCAGCACTTTACAGATGAGGTTCCAACTCCTTATCCAAGTGGTATTAAACCTGCTATATCAGAAAAACAGACCGGTCATATGAAAGAAACCGTGTTACTGCGATGACCAAAGTGTCAAAGAAAGTTGAAAGTTAATGATCTGCTAGCTTCTGCTGGACTCCTCCACCAGAAGCTAAAAAATCACATGTGGGTGAGTAATATTAAGAACGCTATTTTAGATCTGCTGTGCCTAGTTTCTTATGTCTTTTCAAATGTAATGGTCTCAAAAAACTTTTAAACCTTCAATATGTTATCAGTAACACTTAAATCTGGTTTAATGAAATAAATTAGTCAGTTCTTGTAGAGATAAGCCTTGAATGGAATCTTAAATGGTCCTTAAATGGTCCTGGGACACTTCATATTTAGGTCTGGAGCAAGTGTGGTTTCTTCTTTGGAATTTTTTCAGCAGCTATGAAAGAAGTCTGCACATCGTATTTGTCTTGCTAGTAGAGGAAGAGGCGCCTAAAAGAAATTGCTGTAACATACATTTGCTGCAAAAAAACGTTTATTTCCTGTAACTCTGGCTCCAAAAAAGTGTTTTATTATATAAAGTTTAATATTTATTTACATTCACATAAAGACTCGTTAGCTTACAAATAGACATCTTGATTTTGATTTAGAAACAATGGATTTTGTTCTGTGTTTGTTAGAATTCTGGACTTACAATCCTCTCTTTTTATAGTGCAGGTAGAACACAAACACCGCCAGCGTCAGCTTCCTTGCGTTCCCTTGTCCACAGATTTCAACCTTGGCCTGAAAGGTCACGTCTGCAAGTGCGAGAGTAGCACAGCCTCACCTAGCCACACTCCTGGGGTTGTCAATGGGGGAAGCACATTAATTCATTAAGGAAGAGCTCTGCTTTTTGTGTTTACTCCCTCCACTGGCAGACAGGCTCTAGCATTTTCGATGACAAACAAAGCATTCTTAGCATTCTTCATCTTTTCACTTTCTAATGAAGTTCCTTTCTTTCTTCATTAACAGGACTTGTAGATATTTTATTTCATATTCCCAAGTGCTGGGCAGTCAGCCAAATGCTGGGATCCCTCTCTCTTGGGCACACACATACCCTCACCACCAGGGGTTTTTTGCAGTGGTTGCTGTTTCTTTCGCTGCTTTTTCCGCTCCACCGCTGTGTGCAACGCCTGAAGAATCAAGTCTTTATTATTCTGGACATTGTAGTAACTCAGGTTCACCAGTTTGTCCAAATCTTCCTCTGAATAACTCAGATTGTTTATGTAGTATGGACCACAGGTATTGGCAACATCAACATCACCCTCTGCCATCTCCGAGGGACTACGTTTCACCCCTAAGGAACAAACAGTGATTCCGTTAATTAGCAAAAAAGCGATTAGGGTCAAGGCATTTCTCAGGCATGCACAAACAGTTGATCACAACCCAAAGATTTTCCTTCAGATGCATTTTATTGCTGGGATATTTGATTGGCAGCAGGGACCGCAGAAGCTGCCGGTGGTGAAGGGAGCAGGGGTTGCTCTGGGTACCCTTGGAAATGCTCGGACAAGCAGAGTAGCTCCTCTTTTGAGCACAGGGGGTGAGGCTGCGTTCGCCTCCCTGCATCCTCCTCCAGCCCTGGCATGAGCTGGTTCCCAGCTCACCCTTGGTGCTGATGCTCCCCCGGCCCCCACCTTGCTGCCATCTCCCAGACATTGCAGCCCCTTACATTTCTAGCTAAGGTGGCAAGGAAATTGCATTTACTCTTTCCCTCTTTCCTCCCCTTCTCCCAAAGCAGGTAACTGCAGCAAGGACTTCATTGCAGCAGAGTCTCTTTCCAAGCAACGGGCCTATGATGCCATTGCCACTTTCTGTTCCTTCTGGCTTTGTCTCTAACACCTTATTATTTTTCAAACTGATATATTTCCAGAATAGACTGCTGAAAATACAGGCATTTCAGTGATTCAAACTTTCCAAAGGCAGACCTGCCTTTTCAATGACCTTACAGACCCTCTTCAACCCAGTACAATCTGCTACACCAACTCTTGTTGCATACTGGGAAGGATCTGTAAAAGATACAGAAAACAGACCTGTAAAACTAGATTCTATTGTCTAAACTTAGAGACTTCACAGAGCCATTATCTGGACATATCCCAGAAGCAGCCGGCATGAATATTTACTGTAATTTCCTTGAGCTACCTGCTACTATAAAAAACTACAAGCTTTATGTAATGTCAGCGGTGAGACTGAACATAGTATTCACTGAATCACTGAGATTTGGCAGGGACACTGAAAGGACTTTTCATGCCTGTTTCATCATCCCAGCATAATCAACATACATACCACAGACTCCAGCAAAATAATTAAGCAAGTAGTCCCACAAGTGTCATCTCTGGAAATACTAGATCCATCATATACGATGATTTGAAGACAAATTCAGTTAACTTATTTAGTTCATTTAGCAGGAGAAAACAGATCCAAAGCTAGTGCAGAACTTTATTTGCAGGCTATGACAGAGCAAACATTCATAGGGACCTCCACAGTGGGTTGTTTGTACTGGGAGAAAAATACCCAAGGCTTAGCCGGGGATCGCAAATCTCAGCAAATTTATGGATGCAGAAGACGTAAAATATACATCTCCTCACTCATTTTTCTAGCACCTTCACAAGTCACTGTAAGTCAGAACAACAGCTGATCTCAGCTTGGACCTGACCTTCTGCTCTAGATGCTAACACCAAGAGAGTTTTTGATTTAGCTGCTGTTTGGCACATACCATCGCTTACTGGAGTTGGTGGCTGTACACTAAACTCAGCAGATGAAACATACACCCTCTGAGCTGAAGGTGTGTTTACATGATATACCCAGGGCACAGCATGCAACTTGCCCTTCCTGAACATTGAGCAAAAGTGAGCACTCTGCCTACACTTGGAGAGTGTAGAAAAACCCACTTGGCCGTAGTAGTTTGGGCTCAGCTCTGCACTAATGCTACAAAGGATATGGGCAGGCTGAACTTGGATCTACCTGTTAGTGCACAGAGCAAACAGTTTCTTGGAAATCTTCCACCTCCCAGGGATAAGGTCAATGAATTCAGTTAGACTGTGCGGAGTCCTGGGCTCCAGCTTACGCGTTTGATGGCTAATGGACTGCCGAGGATCCCAGCCCTGGGCAAGAGATCTGACAATGTGGAGATTCACAGCTGTGTGCTACCCTGTATTCCTGGCGTGGGGGCTCACCCGTGTTTTTTCCTTCTGCATCATTCCTACAGACCCCTAGGTTTTCTAACAGCTGGCATGAGGGAAAGAGAGCAGTAAGAACCCAGAAATGGGCACTAATGCTGCCCAGGCTCGAAATCCCCTTTGCTGAACAAGCTGATGGATGAGCTGGCTACGGAATAACAGACTGTTCATGTAATTGAACTCATACTTGAGATGCTGTACAGTCCAAATTTGGGCTAGGACGTAGTACTGAAGCACTATAAAGGAAGCTGATGTCTGCCTGCCACTAGCAAAGTGCAGACATCCGTTCCTGGCCTCCCAGGACTTTTGCAGCGTCTGTCCTGCCACCACGGAGGTTGGGTCTCAGCTGCGAGGTGGCAGCCCTCCGCAGACTGCGTATGGTGGGCCCTTCTCAGCTCCGCTGAGTCTAAGTGTGATGGCCAGATCAGGACCTGTTCTCTCTGTTTAGTCTCAGCTTGCAGCTACTGGCTGAACCAGTCAGACTTGCTTCGAGTGTATGCAAGTAATATGCAGATCTCATGCAGGTCTTCACATACATCTACATACCTAATAACACCCCTTTTGAGACTCCCTGATAATTTAGTTGCCACACAGCACCTGCACACCATTTGACATGCAGGTAGGTAGGTGCGTTAGGAACAACATCCCTAGGTTCTGCTAATTATTGAGGGGAGAGAGGAGGTAAACTCCCTCACAGAGTTTACACAGAGGCTAATTCACAGTTCCTACTGTAGTTCTTTCTCCTCTTCTCCATTTCTAATTATTTCTACAGAGTGCAACTGCAGAAACTAACTTCTCAAGTACCTGGTCTGTGTTAAGGGCCGGAATAGAATGGTGTGTGTACCTGTGTAAATACTCCTAGACTCTCTGAATCTTGTTCAAAACCCCAGTCACATACCTCTGATATGCATTGAACTCAATCCAGAACATCTACAAAACAAAAGTACTGTGTGTTTTATTTTTGACTTGTTAAAAAGAATATTTTTTAAAAAAAAAAAATACAATTGGAACAATAGTTTCTGCATTTGTTTAGTTTTTAAATTTAATGTACCATATACCACTCCAGGAGTTTTGGTTTTCAGTATACTGTGGGACTTTGAAGTGATTAAAATTGTTCTTATAGCATGAGTTAAGGATTTTAGCATCTGGAGAAGCAGTAACTAAGACTTTTGACACCAACAGGGGTAGTATGGAACAGGGGTAGTATGGAGTTCTGGCATATGGTGCCAGAATTTAGGATTCATCAGTTTTGAGGTGACTGGCAATGTTGCTGTTTAAACTCTTTTAAGTTTCAAAGTAGGAACCACTGAAGTGAACAGAAACTGTCTGCATGTCTCAGTGCTATATTTTCATCACTTCACTAGTTCACACTTTTGTTTTCAAGGTTATCTGCCTATCTGCCTAAGAGTAAGCCTGGAAATGATTTTAAACAATGAAATTCTTAGATTCCCAAGAGCATTCTCTAACAGGAAAGGATGAGAAGTATGAGAGGAAATAGCACTGCTAATTGCTGCCACTGCAGATAAACAGAATATACATTTCATTGTTTAACTCTAGAACCTACACATGAAAAGCCAAAATAAAAATAAAAATAAAATAAAAAAATCTGAAGAGGGGCATTTATGCTGAAGGCTGATCTCAGCTGCTGCTCTACTGTTGAGGATATCTATGTATTTTAATCTCCTAATCTAGATCTAAGCAAGGGGAGTCTGAACCTACAAGTATTTACAAGATGGTCTGAACAACAGATGTTGTACAGTAATAAAGCAAAAGTAGAAAGCTGCTGCCTCTGATAATATGATGGGTTGCTTTAAACTTACCAGGTGCTTTGTATTCTCTGAAGGTGTCATTTACTAGAGGGAAAAATAGCACAATAGGGGTCTCTGGACTCTCCTTGTCACCAACAACGTAGCATTCCTTCAGATGTGGCGTTTCCTGATCGTCTGGCACCTCCACAGGGAAAGGAATTCCTTGCTTTGCAAAGTATTTAGAGGCTTCTTTCAGAGGCTGGTTTGCCATAGCAGGAAAACAAAACAAAACATCAGAACATACCAGGGACACTTTGAATTTTACCAAAACCCAATTTCACTGGGAATGCTTGTGGAGTAAGGGCCAAGTTCTGACAGATTGTGGCATGTACTTAGGTTTTGTAGATCGTATATGGAGCCAAGCTCTGGAGGGCCAGGTAGCAGGCGGTCTGAATCGCCCACGGCTCTTCAGAGCTTGGGTGTTACAGTAGTCACAATGGCTAAATTTCTAAACTTGTTTAGCTTTAACCATTCCACATCTAACTGCCTTCAGATCAACTAAAACACATTTACATATAAAAATGGGCAGATTCAGTTTACTAAATGCTTGTGTACAGATAACAATGCAATGCTCGATAAATGCGTGTGACCCTGGTAAACTGTTAGCTTGTTAACTCCACCCAGATGCTGAAAAAAGTTTCTGTGAGGAGAGGGTTGGCCATTCTGGGAACTGAATGATGAAGCAGAGATATCAGTAAAGAAGAATGTACAAGGCTCACCCCCGTCTGGGAACCTGAGCTGTAGTTGAAATGCAAAATGACATCCACTTTCCTTTCTGGTCTCATAAGTGGTGGGTAACTGGTGGCAAAGGCAAATGCAGTATCAATCAAGATGAGGTAGTCTGTTGCTCCTGTCAGGTGGTTGGGCTGAGAGTCAAGCTCACAGTCTAGAGAAGAAGGATTTGTTTTTCAGGGGAGGTGCTCAATACAAGAGATGCACTTGTACGCCGAGGAAAGTCAATTATTAACAAAAGGAGAATTCAGCTTTTCTTGGGTTTCAGACCTACCTCTATAGCTGATAGCTACAGTTCAGTCATTTCTGGGTTCCTCATCTGGCTTCCTGTTTCCTCTATTTACTTTGCAATTTCTTTTGCCTTTCTCCAAGTAAGAGGGGTTAACTTGAGGCTCGGGAGAACAGGGTTAACTTCATCCCCAGGTTTTGTGTGTGACTGATCATCCCCAATTTTTTAATAGAGGATAAATTGAAATGACACCTCACCATCTCAGCAGGCTAGAGATTGAATATGTTCAGTGCTGGGCATACTGTGAGAACAGGCAAAAAGATGTTAAGGTAGGCAGCCATAGCTCCTTGTGAAACACAGAAGATCTGGTGTCAGTCTGAGCACAAATTCCCAAATGGTGCAACAGAGAGTACTGTTAGGAACGTTATATCTTTCTTACAAGTAAAAACATAACAGGAAACAGGGCTCCATCACACATCCCTTGAGTACTGTCTTGGCAAGAGATACCATATGATGGCACCAGTCCCATGCCACAAGTGTGTAGGCTGGCTGGCTGGTCAACAGATGTACGCTGATTGACCGATCAGGGCCTATCAGTGACTAGTCTTTATGAATTTTTTAGGAACTTATTTTTGAAGCCTCTCCTACCGACTAATTTCACCTTTTGGCGACAGTTTCAAGTATTATCGGAGAATGGGAACAGAACTAAAAGGCAGACAGCTTGATAATCCCTTCAACATTGTTTCCTTTTTAAAAGGATGGTTCAAAATATACCTAAAAGCAGGATGTTATTACCATACCTTTCCACTTAGAAAACTCGCTCTCTAAGTAGTTGTTGTTCATCTGGAGGCCCTTTAGGAAGTTAGGGATTTCTGAAGCTGCTGGACGTAGCATGCTGACATCTCTGAAAATGTCTGAAAAGCTGTCAGTGGGACAAACCACTCGAGTGTCCAGCTCGTTTGGTCTTGTAGGGAAGAGGGTTTCATCATCTTCAAAAGAAAGGAGAACAGTTCTTTTATGTGTTATCACTGTTGAGGTCAATCTATGCAATCATCATTTGCTTTAACATGTTTGGGAAAACTTTGAATTCTTGCTCTTTTTATTACCAGGATCTCCACAAATCTCACAGTTTTCAGCTAAGCTTTGAAAAATTCATTTCTTCTCTGTCCACAGTGGTAAAAGCCTTGTTTGTACTGTAAATGAATCCGTGTCTTCTACTATAAATTACTTTGCTTTTCTTTGATTTTACCCACCCCAATATCCTGCACTTACCCTGTCTTCCTTTGCTACTTCATGTTACAGATCATCTCTCCACCACACAAATAAAAACGGCATACACAATTAATGTCCCTTACTAGCAAATGCGAGATTCTTGTTTTAACAATCAGAAACTAACCCCTACCTACAAGTGCAAGATGATAAAGGAAGTCATCCTTTTTGCTACATCCCTCTTCCTTTTCATCTTTTTTTCTCTATAGTACGTCTGTATTACATGTTTTCCTTTGAAAAACCCATCCTGCAGATCTTTCTTAATTTGGTAGTGGGTTTTGCAAGTCTCATCCTTATGAATAATTCGGAATGACCTGCAATAGTACTTAAGTTTATATTTATGCTCTGTAGAGTACAGAGAGGCAAGGACAGTGCTTTCTCTTCTTTCTGTGAAGCTTCATGCCACAGTCCAAGTTTGAAAAGAGGAACTGGAAGCCTGTGGGTCACCAGGGAGGCCTCCAGCCTCTCCTACTGTACAGGGACATTATTCTCCAGTTTTACTCTTGTGCTCTGAAAATTGGTCTATATGAGTGCCATTCTCTCATGTAACAGATCCCATGGATTCTTTCCCTCATACAACTAAAATTATTGCCACACTGTATTACATGGCATGAATTTCCTCCTGGTTTCCCTGTAGTTACAGAAAGCCAGGAAGAGGGAATTCCAAAATGGCTTTGAAAAATTCAGTGAAGAGGATAGCAGCACAGAGGAGAAAAAAAGAAAGAAAGAAGAGAAGAGAAAATAAAATGATATTATCATATAAAAGTAACCCACCTATGTCAGTAATTTTGTCTTGGGTCCATTTGTGCCAGAAGTCTTCTGAATGAACAGATATATACCAAGCATCCATAAGATTCAGGGAAAATACACTGCTCCAGATCCCTGTGGTACAGGATATATTTGGCAGAAAGAAAACCAGTAAAGACCTGGAAGCATTTTCATTCACAATGACCTTCATTACCTTCTTCATTCTCCAGTAAACTTTATTCTTTACATTATCCTAGTGGGCAAATGAAAGGGAATATCTTTGTGAATCAGTATATTTACGTTCTTTATAGATTCATAATTTGATTTGTTGGTATATATGAGCAGGGCTGGTAGTATTTTCAGTGTATCGGCTAACACATTCATTCTTGTTATGTGGCAAATAACATTTTGTCAAGTTAATCTAATATTCTCCAGCTGTCCTCAACATTTCCTATTCCCAAATTACTGGTATATGTAATTCTAAAGGTTTTATTTATTTGGAGCACAGCCCTGTTACAGGTACGCAGCTGTCTCTCAGGACTGCCAGCCAGAAGACATTCAAGATTCACACACTAATCTCCCTCAGAATGAGGAGGCTGACTTAAAGGTTTTGAAAATAAGAAGTGTAAATGCACTAATCTTTTGATTTTTCCTCTGGTCTGGGGGGGCTTAAGTGTATATCTGGGCTACATTTTGGAGTTCTCCCCTCTACTAACCTACATTAAATGGTTAAAAAAATAAACCAGGTAGTGAACTTAATGACAGTCCAGACTGTCACCTATCTGCAATTTTTCAGGCTAAGAAAACACCACTACCTGGTATGGTTGGATGTGCTGGGTTTGCAACAGTGCTTTCCTGTACCCTCCAAATTGTGGAACTAAACCTGGCATTTTTGGGAAAAATTGAGTGGAAGATGGAAAAGGTTGCACTTGAGCAGCTTGGCCATGGCCTGACTCAGGAATAGCAGCTTGCGGGCAGAAGAATGGGCTTGGCCATGCAGGAAGGAGCTGAAGGACCTACACAGGCAGTCCCTGCTCTGTTCAGGGGCTAGGGTACAAAGTAGTTTGCTTCATTTGCTGAAAACCTTTGGAATAACTGTGTCACTGCAGTAAGTAACACTTGCTGAATGAGGGGACTCTGGGTCATTGGCAGGGAACAGGGACAGAAATGCCCCAGCATTGCTCTACAGAAGTGAGGAAGATAGAGCCAAGGTGAGAGATGTGGGAAGGGGGCTGGTGACCTGCTGACACTTCTGACCACAGAAGAGGAGATCTGGGCACCTTGTTTGACATCTCCAGGGAACAGGAGGTTCTGGCTGCAGACTGCTTTCTTGTGCCTCACCATGAGCTGTAGTGAAATCTCCACACAAGCAAAAATCTTAACTTCTCCAAAAACCCCTGAAACTTCCTTTATGCAATCAGTGGAAGTCAGAAGAACAAGAAGGCAAGAGATTGCTTTCGTAAAGGGAAAAAAATATTTCTTACTGATTTTATTGTTCTCCTGCAAGATGGAAAATGGCAACCATTTGTTTGCAATCTAAAATGGAAGTGTTAACCTGAAGGATTAATCTGTGTTTGCTGCAGCAGCAACATTTTGGATCAAAGACTGTATTTTAGAGTCTCAGGCTAAAAAAGAGACTGATGATTTAAATTTACTGAAATGTTACACAACTTTTGTTGCTGACAAAGATATATAATTATTATGAAGGCCTCATGTCAGTAAACATAACCATACATGAAATTAAATCATTCTGTTCAGCTGAATAAAATTGCAGAGAAAAAAAGCCCTGCAGATGATGACCTGTTATCAATATATTTATATTAATATATATTGTGTGTTTGTATAAAATATTATATTTTACCATATTCTTCTGGTAGATAAAAATATACTAACTACTTCACTTCAGAATAGGGGTTTGCCCAGGATGGATTGTAATTGAATTATATTACATTTCCCCAGATCGACAAATCACCTTCCAAAAAGCAGATTCTGGATTCTGGGATTTTCTTCATCAGATGACCCATGAAGAACTCACTACCAAAATCTTCTGTGCGAATGAAGGCACCGTATTTCAGGAATCCTACCTCGTAAGGAGTGAATTCCACCCATTCTGAAAAGAAAAAGCACACAACAGACTGATTACAGCAGCAGAGGCTCAAATTAGTTGAATAAAACATATGACACTAGCCAATTTAAGGCAGATTGATTTCTGAACTAACATACTTTGAGACAGCCATTTTATTCACTCTACATTTCAGCGTTGAACATGAAGTGTGAATTGTCCCCTTACATCTAAATGTGTCTGCAAACTTCAGATTTCTGACACTTTCTACAGAAATGCTTAGCAGGTAATTTCATGATAATATCCTCCATCCTCCTGCTTTTGATCCTGCATACAGCTGAATATACTAAGGCCTTCAAAAATTTAACTATTAAAAATCTACTCTTATGTGGATTGCCCCTTTAGAGGACTTGTGCATTGAATTATTTACCTAATCCTAAATGGAACCCTATTGGGATTAAAAGTTAAATGCAATTCTGGAATATTATTACCTCTAAAATCCTGGTCGCTGATTTTATCCTTCACATTGAGAGACAGGTAGATGGGCAGGGGATTCTGACCCTGATTTAGTGCCTGCTGCTGATCTGTGAGCTTATGGGAGTCCTCCTGTTTTGAAGAAGGACAGTAGCTGAGGACAGTCAGATGACACAAAGAGCCTCCCACTTCACCTAAGCCTGGGCTCTGACAAAGAGCGTACCAGACTCTGGATAGGATGTTCCCCACCAGTTTAATTCAGAGAGATGCTGTGATCCCTATCTCTGACCCTCCCCTGCCTCAGCGCTTCAGCACATGAATAGTCCTTGTGATATGAATACTCTAAGCTAAGTTCACGTTGCTGAAAAAAACTGATATTTCAGTGGTAGGAAGAAAATATTGTTATTTACATAATTTATTCCAGAAAAAAAATGCCTGGAAATATTTGAAAAGCATTCTTGGCATGAAATATTTCATTCAGAAAGAGTAACCTCTGTCCTTACAGCGCAGAAAACCCTCTTTTTCTCAGACTTATGACAGAGCCAAGACTCAGATAGAGTTAATGTTCAGTGTGACTTGATCCTTACTGCTTCTGCTGTGAAGCATCTTGCGTGGTTAAGGACAGAGAAGGGGCAGGATGGTTAGGGAGTGGTGCCAAGGCTTGACAGGGAGCTGACCTCAGCTCCTCCTCGAAGGGGCCCTGCAAGAACTGCAGGTGCTCCCCCCTTGCTGGAGCAGCCCTTGGAGGAATGACTGTGCCATCAGGGTCACTGGGCCTCCCTCAGCTGGTGCTGGTCCAGGGGACAGTGCTGTGGCACTGCAGGGACACTCACTGTCCCTGCTGATCCCACCCCCAGGGGTTCTCTTCCACTGTGCTATCTGGTTGAAATTTAGATGGGTGGGGTGTTGTTCATAATACAGGTGGAGTATTTTCTCAAGTATAAATGGGAAGGAAATATTCACGAATACTAAAACAGTATTTTGCCTTTTGGTGGAAGTGATTCCAGGGTGAAGCAGTACCATTAACAACTCAGATACTTTATCTTTTGTTTGCAATTTTTCTTCGCCTTGTCACACTGTGTAGCTCTTTTTAACAAGAACAGCAGGATTTCTATTTAAATATTTACACAAGAATTCACTTTAAGGTTGTTCATACTAGAAATTTTCCGTTATTTCTCTTTATTCTCACCCCATCTGTTCCAGGTGTGATGTTAAGGTCAGCATAATACAGTCAGCAAACACAAAGAATGATACTACCAAGGCACATGCTTTAGGCATTTATCTGAAAACCAAACAACTAACTTCCCCCCACTTTTCTGCAAGGGTGGTCAGACACTGGCATAAGGTGCCCAAAGGGGTTTTGGAGCCTACACCTATGCAGATATTCAGAATTTGACTGGACACAGTCCTGGGCAACCTGCTCTATAGCTGGCCCTGCTCAAGCAGAGGTGTTGGACCAGATGACCTCCAGAGGTCCCTTCCAATCTCAACCACTCTGTGATTTACTGTCTGCCCTCACTGCTATACTCACTAAATACACAAATCTGAAGAATCTTCTGTTGTACCTTTTCATGAAACATGGTTTCAATGATGAGTCCCCACAGATCTGTGAAACTTATCTGATGTCCTTCCTCTTTCCTCTGGCACAACTCTTTCAAGTAATATTTCAGACGATCCGGGGCAAAACAAGTAAAGAACTTATTTTTAAGTACATGTCTTCGGATATCATTGAGTGTTTTCTTAAGGTCCTTTTGGGACCAGTCAGGATCTTCATACAAATTTGCCATGGTCCTAAAAAAAGAAAGAAACACAAGGAAAAGTGTGAATTCTGAAGCTGAGCTTTGGGAAGTTGTGGAGGGTTTTGTACGATGCCTTGATTTACATGACAAAGCACGTGTGCGTGGTACCATCAACATTTTTTTTTTTTATCAGGACTGCTTTAATTCCAGACGCTAGCAAATACCCACTGAAAGAAACAAGAAAAAGTCACAGCAGGAATGAAAGCCCTTTCTTGACAGCACTTACCAAAAGTGCTATGAACAATGACGGCTTCTGATTTTGCAGATAATAACCACTAGGTATTTAACCAGGCTCTAGCTAACAGCTCACCACTGTAACTCTTTGAATTTTTTCTTGACAACACATATAGAAAAATCCTGTGAAAACTTTGCTTATCTTGGCCTTACCATGTTGTGCCAGATAAACCGGTGATGTAGGAGACACAGTCCAAGACATTCAGTTCCTGCACACTCAGAAGGTGAGCGTACATGGCTGTCAGAGCTCTGGTTCCACCACCTGTTGTCATGATTGCCACCAAAGGTACCTGTTCAATCCCAAAATACATGCATTTAATGAGGTGGTGGGGGAAGGGAGATAGATGTCAGTGATTGGAAAAGAAAGCGTTATAACACTGATAAAATAATAAAGATGCTGCATGCCGCTGGTCTGCAAGGACAAACAAGGCTTGAATTTCTAATGGGACACAGAAGGAGCGAGTGATGCCCAGAGAGGTTGTGGAGTATCCATCCTTGGAGATTGTCAAAAACTGTCTGGACATGGTCCTGGGCAACCTGCTGTAGGTGTCCCTGCTTGAGCAGGGCAGTTGGACCAGATGGCCTCCAGAGGTCCCTGCCAACCTAAACCATCCTGTGATTGTTTCCTCTACTAAGCACCTGTGCAACAGGACATGAAATCCATCATCTCAGACATCAAAATTTCGGTGCTTTATTGTAAAACCATTAACACGAATGAGCACAGAATGGTACCTCCTGCCATCTGAACCAGATTTTTACCAAATGCAATAGACCAGAAAGCATGGGTGCTGTCTCACAATTTCTGTATGAATAGTAATAATCTCTCTGTCGGTGATGTTTGCTAAAGCTGATTTCTACTATTGTACTGGTATTTCACAGACCATTCGAGATGTATTATGACTGATGGGTTTAAGTGAGCACAGACCAATTCAGACCATATGGGACCAGAAGCTGGTGACCCCATCCCATAGTACAAATGCTGGAGGGAAAGAGGATCCATATTCGCCCTACCTACCGTGTACGTACACACAATACTAGGTATGCAATTGAGTTGTAAATACTTTTTTCTGTGGTGATATAGAAATCCAGGGTCTGGTAGTCTTAGAGGAAGGATTAATCTATAAATACGAATTGGCTCAACTAACAGTAAAGACAGACACCATGCACTGGGGTAAATTCACTTCTCATTGCAAATTAGGACACTCTAGGGGGGTGGTTCTGCAGGGAAGTATGGGTGCCTCTAAATCTGAGGGGAAGGAAATGTCAGCTTAGTCCTGGCATTTAAATGCAATGCCTTGTGTGTGAAAGGTCCAGCTGTGAAAAAACAATTGCTGAGCTCAGTTTGGGGTAAAATGAGGAAAATTTGCCATCTCTGCATGTGAGTTCAGGCTTTGCAATTCAGTTTTGGGGGTATCATGAAAAAAAGAGAAGCCTGATTTTTTCCCCTGCCTTGAGCCCTCTGCTATCATTCCCATTTGACAAGTCAGTGTATGCTCTAGCTGCAGCAGACGAAGTCAGACTGTCAGCATGCTCTGCTCACACAATGGGAGCCTAAACGCCAGCTCAAAGTGCACAACAAAACAAAGCCCAGTTTGAACTGTGAGGGGGAGAATTGCTGAATCAATGGTTTAGATCTGGCTGAGAACCCTAAAAGAAGCTTTGGATTCAATCCTGAGAGCACCTAGCCCACCTCTGCATTATTGTGCAGACTGCTATTCAACGCAAAGCTAGATCCGTAGGAACAGGGCCACAGGTTTTTATTAATCTTGCCTATGAGCACTCCTTTCTTCCCTAGAATAACAAAGCCAGCTATAGCTTGCTTATGAAACTTCCTGATCCCTTGGAAATAGTGAAAATTAAACACAAATGCTACATTTTGACACCCAGCTGTGGAGAAAGCAAAGAGTAATCGTGTCTCAACTACCTCATTGTCCTGCAAGTCCTCCTCCAGCCGGAGAATGTCCTTTAGAGCTGCTGCAACTACCTTCTTCCTTTTGCAAATGAAATCCTGTTCCTGGGCACACAGGTCAAAGCCCAGGCGTATGTCTAAGTCTTCCCGGCTGGAACACAGCATCAAGTATCTCACATCATGCTTATAGTCTAATTCAGTAATTGAACTGCTTCTACGTCATAAACAGACATGCCTTCACCATCACATCTATATGAAGTGGAACAGGAAAGGATGAAATGCTTGAGTTCGTTCCTAGAGAACAACAGTAGGTCTTCCTTTGGACTGAGGGGGCTTTCCCCACCCCCCAAACTCCTTACTGAAGGTGCCTGAAATTAGATACAGCTGCCAAGTGATAGAATTGTTCCCTTTCAGACATGAAGCCAAAAGCCTGCAGAGGGCAGTGTTTTAAAGGTGGCTTTTAAACGCACCTTCAAACTTTCGCAAACATCCACTAATGCCTGCGAATCAGGGACTGAAGCCATGGACTTCTATGTTCAAATGTTTTTTTTTTCTTTTTTTTCTTGTGTTTTTTTGTTTGTTTGTTTTTGTTTTGTTTTCCTGGGTGTGTATAAAGTTATTTATGGGTATTTGTAAGTACTACCATAACTGTTTGGAAGCAGCTATGAACGTCTTTCATGGGTGTGGTGAGGAAGAGATTTTTAAATGACAGCTGTAAACTATATGTCTGTCTCATAGAATATATGCTGAAAATAGCACGAGACAAGGTGTGCCTACTTTTGCAAGGGAATAGAAGCTTCTACAAAATGTAACACATTCATCCTCTGAAGTTTACTAAGGCCTTAACCATAACTCAAAATAGACAATGCGTTTCCTCGGTTTAAAAGTAAGCAATTATTTGATTGAGTTGATTTGCATTTATCTCTTTGAATAGATGCTTCAAATGTATATAGGTACATTTATTATGTCAAATTTTTCATATCCTAGAGTCACCAGGTACGCTGGCTTTGGTCTTCTAGTTCCCTTGTCTGTTTGGGGAACAGAAGTGGTTTCTTTCATTAGTTTTGAAATGCTGCTTTTATTGAAAGTCTGCATTTGGCAATAATTTATAGAGGTTTCAGTGAGTGTCTACAGTGGGCCTTAGTGAATAATTTGGATTACTGTAAAATATCAACAGAAAAAGTGTGTGTTCTTGATAAAACCTTTTCTTCACTCGCTGTATAGTCCCATTATATAAAATCACAGCTCCTGAAAATCTCTATATTGTGTACTAGGTCCGTTTTATTTCATAGTCTGAAATAACGACAAGCCAGCATTCAAGACACAGGCAGTAACAAAGGGACTGGAACTTGACTGACAACTATCCAAATGCAAAGGGACAAGGCTTAGTGATGGACTTAGTAGTATTAAATGATGGTTGGACTTTATGATCTTACAGGTCTTTTCCAACCTAAATGATTCTGTGATTCTAAGAAGATAAATAAGATATCTTACCATTTTTTCACCTTGAAGTGCAAATCAAATTTTCTGTGCTGAAAAACAGAAAGGTAAAATAATAAATACTGATATTTTGTATAAAACGCTCTGATTTCCCCATTCAGAATGAGGCATATCTCTTTTAGGTCATCATTGCATGTACAAAGCTCTGAACTTCAGTAAACGAAGATTGGGAGGTAGACTGTCCCCTCAGCATTTTTTTAGTACCCAGCGATGTGCACCGACTTAACAAGTTAAGACTTCAGCATTATCATCTATAACCGTCATCTTCTCTCTGTTGCAAAGCTCAAATGTAGCTCACTCTAGCACTGCGTAGCTACAAAAATAAATGAGGGAAGAGCTGCAGTGGTACACCTCCCTGGAGAGCTCCACCAGTAAACACTAGTCTAAGAAACTGTAGTATTTCACACAAAAATGTGAGATGCAAGGAGAAGCCAAAGAGGCTGAGCACCCCATGAGCGTGGCTGAGTGTGCTGTTTAGTTTGCCTCCTGGGGAGCTGAGCCTCACACCCTTGTCCCAGTGGCACCCAGTGACCTCCAGCCTGGTTACGGTCATGGACCATACAAGGAACATGAGCAGCAGCTCGGACATTTTTCTCCTTCCTCCTCCTCTCCTGGATTTCCTATTTTACTTTGTTCCAAACAATTTACTTCATTATGCATCACACCAGATTCAAAGGAGGCTAGAAAACAACTGGTTCTGTCTGAGAGAGGTGGTCTTCAGGTTCTTCATCTTTGGAACCAGCAACAATTTTTGAAAGTTTGCGAAAGAGTCCTGATGGCCAGCAGACACTTACCTCGCTGACTATTTCCCGCTCAGAGGGGAGAGACTTCAGAGGGAGAGTGATGGGGACGTTTCTGCTCCTCCTTGCTCCACATGACACACAAGCACACTGAAAAGGAGCATGGAGGTCCTTTTGGTTAAGGCAGAAAAGTTCTTTTCTTGCTGCCTACTCACACACAAAGGTCAGTTCATAGGGCTGTCTGTGTTGACTACCATGCTCAGGGGTAACGTACAAAGCTGGGAAGCCTCCTCTTCTTTGTGAGTGCAACATCCAGTGACGGTTGGTTATATTTGGCATAGTGGAAGAAAGTGGGATCTGGGAGAGGGCAGCTGGAGCCACAGCCCAGTGAAACTCTCTGGGTTTCTTCAAACGATCCTCTCACTGTAAGCGTTAGCTCATTCCCTAAAACAATGAGATAAAACTTACTTTTTGCAGTTACTTTTAACTGCAAAAAAGAGAGAAAGAGAAAAAGGAAGCAAAAGGTAGGTTTGAACAATCCCCTTCTCCTCTTCCTATGTACTTGGAAAACTGACATCTGAAAGTGATCCAAGACCCAAACACTATAGGTGGTTGTATCTTTACAATGGGCAGAACAAAAAGCCAGACATGAGTGTGATGTGTAACGGCAGTGAGTTTTAGACTGCTGCACTTCTATTGCAGCTCCATCATGACACAGTAAATGCAACCAGGTACCTTGCTCTGTAAACCGTCCTCATCCCAGGTCAAATAATGAGCAACAGAAGTTCTCAGTCCCCTAAAATAAGATCTGACTCCGCAGTAGATGGCCCTGTTTATCTGAAGAGATCAGCAAATCCTGCTGGAGTATGTTATACATGCTCTGAGATTGCCTACCAGATCCAGCCCCTCAGGGGAGGTGGGCAGAGGAACTTCTAGATTCTGGATCTTGACCAGGGTCAGGCGTGAGCCAGCTGCTGAGCGGCTAACTCCTGCAAAAAATGAGTTGTTTCTGTGCACATGTAGAAGTTGAACTGTCAGAGATCCTGAGGAAAGGTAAGGCCATGGACTGTCACGATCAAGGATGTAAGCTTCTTCAGGTCTTAGCAGTACTACAGCAGAGATTTTCAGGACCTTAGCTTGGGGTTTAGATACCTTCTGTACAGGCATCTTGTGTTGTTTGTAGCCTATCACAAGGCTCCCTGTGCAGTCAGAACCCTGAAACTACATCTGCTGCAGGATGGGTGGCGTTCCCTACTGCAAAGGTTTTGCAGATTGCCTTAGATGTGGTCAGTTGAAGGTTTACAAATTGCATCATCCAAATACTAGGAGTGTTAAAGAGGGTAAAATCACTAATATTCAGTTAAAGAATTAATAAGCTTACCTGCAAAATGCTTCTTTCTCATTCTACTCTCCAACTCAACTTCCAAGCAGGCTAGTTCACGACACTGTAACAGACATGACCGGGACAGAGAATCGGATTACTCACCCAGCCATCTCACCACTGGTGCTGGCAGGTGTTGGAAGGGTCATGGCTTGAATGTTTGGGCTAAGTGTGTGGGAGGCTTTTGTCAGACCCAGTGAAAGAGAGAATTAACTTCATTGTCACATGGGAAGATGGTGCCATGCTAAACACATTGTAATTTTCTACAGGTGCAGAAAAAGTGAGAGAAAACGATAGTGGTCTGAAGACCCCTCTAAGATTATGTTGGCCTCCTCTAAGGGAAAATAAAACTCCTAAGAGAGAAAGTGTCACTGAAGAATGAAGACTTACAATGTTTCACTCACTACCATCATATTCAGCTAAAGTAAGGAACAATGCAGGAAATAAGGCAAGATAAAGCAAATAATGTTTTATGTTTTACCACAATTGCCCCGTTTGTGATGGTGGTTTCAGGAGGATCCCGGCTAGAAAACAAGAACGAATAATATGTATTTTATCGGTGATATAATCCGGATACTCTTAAACAGGACATACTTTTCTCTCTTAAACACTTTATTTTTATTTGTTCCTTTCTAGTGTTTGTAGAAGTACTCTCCATTTTCTCTAGAGGCCACACAGCTATTACACAACGACAATAAAGCACCTGGAAAGTTCTTGTAGCAGCCTTAATATCACAGGTATGTCCCAGATTGGGTAGCAGCAATATCCTCAGCCATGAGCTGCCCAGAGAATCTATAGACTTACTGCAGTGAGACCCAGCCCCTGAAAGCCAACTTTGAACTATGTAAATAACATAATTTCAAGAGAAAGTTACAGAATTAAAAATTATGAACTCATTCTCTGCACCATGGCATTTTTCTTTCTTGTAGTGATTTGCTGATGCACACAGTGAGCTTGGAAAAAAGGAGACTCTACATATTAAGATGATACTGGGTGTACAGAACATTTCCCTGCATTGATGCACCTCTCTCTGAGCTGCTGCTCCCATAATAGCAGGATTTTACTCACATGCTTTCCAAGAGAAACTCAACTTCCAGCTCCTCTCTCCTCTGAAAATGAAAGAAAAAAATGAAATAGTCTCAGCATGTGCAGAGGTTTGCAAAATGGCCTTCGTTTTTGCAAACACAGTTTCCTTTATGCTTTAATAAGTAACAGTATTCTGTTTCTTGCTTGCTATTGTCAGCATAAGAGGACAGAGGCAGCTTTTTCTTCCCCAAGGAAAAGGAGATCTCAACTGTACTAGCAGAACAAAGGATGTTTACAAGTCTCCCTACTAAACCTTCATTTTTCACGCTTTCTTCCCTGCCAGCTTCCACATGCTGAGCACATCATGCTAAGATGTAGTGTTTAGAAACATATTGTGAAAACAGGCCTGTTTTTGCTGTCCTTGGATTGCTTTTGTTTTTATAATCTTTGTGAGGATTAGATAAACTCTGTCATTTTCTGTCAGCTTAGAAAAAGTGCAAAGCTTCCTTAAAATTGCATCTGTTCTGGTGCTCAGATTTGGCCAGAATCCATGTCAGATGAAACCACCAGGAATTTGAGAAGGTTGAAAATATTGTCATCAGTGTACTGTTTCCAAGATTTTAAGAAATTTTGGTGCGGTACTTGGAATCTGGTCCTGGTGGTAAGAGACAGAAAAGACAGCACATTTCTAGTGTGCCTAGATGTTCGTGTTCTTTCCCATTTTCTGCCTGAGTTCTTACCTGTGAATTTAGTGGGAATGCCATAAATACTCTTTCCCCAAGGGAGATTTTAGCTACATCAAAAAGAATAATTGCATGGTCATCATCATGAATGATGTCATCATCAGAAACAGTAATTTCCAGAATATTCTGGAAAAAGAAATGGAAAATGTACAATTCATTAGCATATCCTCAAGAAGTATGACATTCTGCAGCTATTCCAGGTTCAGCATCTGCTTTAGAGTGAGTAAATAGAAAAGCATTAATGATAAATAGTCACAAGGAAGAGTAAGATAATGACTGTAATCTCCTTTATAAGGAGCAGTTTCTAGTGTCATCAATTAAGGCTGAAATGAGATTTCTTTTGGGTCATCACTTGATGAGTAACTCTCACCAGAAACGTAATCTTTTAGGGAGCAATATAGATAGCCAGAAACCCTACATTGTCCCATATCAACAGGAGCAGTAGAGGTCACTTCATATTAATAACTTTCAAGGCCACCTTTCTGTGCTCTTCTTGGGCTTTCCACTTTCAGCCAGCTGTGCTCACAGGTATTTGGGAGTCAAGTAATTAACAGTACCAAGCTGGATAAAGATCTTAATTATACCAGACTTTAGTAGCTTCCTGGCTTTGATATGCCTTTATTTCACATCCTCTCACTGAAAGAGGTGTTTTTCTGTTCTAGTGCTGCATTGTAGTTTTACTTCATTGTTTCTCTGTGTCGTCACTCTGTCATTAGTTGCATTAGCCTTCTGCAAGGAGGTCAGGCTCATGTTACTGATATACAAATAGTAAGTATCTGTTAGGAGAGAAGTGGATTCCAGGAAAAGCCAAAAATTTTTTCACTCCAGCTTGCTAGTGGAATTTTAAGTAAATTGAGAAAGGCATTAGAAGAGTTGACATCCAGTTTTGGTTTAAACCAAAAGAAACTGCATACAGATGAGATGAAGAGAGTTTTTGATACCTTGACTTTTCTCTGTATCCGGAAGTAGAAAGTTTCATTCCACACAGGATTTCTGCAGTTCTTGATGGTTTTGGTTTTGAATTTCTCATCTGAAGCGGTAGGCAACCAGAGGCTCACGTAGCAATCAGATTGGCTTACTATAGAAACACAGGCACAAAATATCTGGCAGTGTAAGCATGACACGAGAGATGGAGGCACAGAAATGCTCTATAGTTTGAGCACGGATAAGAGATGCCCAGTACTTTCTGATATACATAGGCCAATCCAGGAAGATAGGAATCATACAGCTGGATAAAAATAGTTTGTTGTTCATCACAACACTATTTTAATAAGCAGAGCATTTGAATAACGATGCATAATCCCACATAAATAAAAAAATACAGTCCTAGCCAGAGGATACAGTAACACGAATAGCCAGAAGTCTTATATTGCCCCTTACCAACATTGTTTCAGCTCTCTGGAAATTCAGCAGGAGGAGAAATTAGCCACCTAGAGATCTGCCTGCATTTGGCCATGCTATCAGCCTCTGAAAAACTGAATACTTTCAAGTGTTTGCCGGATCTCAACTGCAAAAATCCCTTCACTCTGCACATCCCAGTCTCAGACTCAGTGGTGTGACTGACGGAGCAGAGAGCAAGCCTCAGACCCTGAGAGGAACTGGTTGTAAGTTGTCTTCATGGCAAGAGTAGGCCATTGCCCACCCAGCCAGACCTCTGAGGGCGACAGCACTGAATGGGCCAGCCTGGCACTAGTAGGAAGCAAAGAAATGAATTTCAGGCGAAATGGGGAAACAGCAACAGAAGCAGGTACCAGCCCCAGTAAAGGAACATACTGAGGAAGCTGGGGAGACCATATGGGCTCACTTACCTAGCAGAAACAAACTTAATCCTGGCTTTTCCTAACTTTGCATAATTTACTAGGTAAATGTTTGTCAGGATTTTATGCATGCATATCATTGTGACATAAAATCCTTGTGTGTAGAGAAGAGCATGAACAAGATGAGAACATGATCTAAAAAATTGACTTTCTAAATTCTCACTTCGGTGTCTGCAATTTAACTTCGTGAGAAATCTTAAAAGCATCAGAATTTGAGTCTGATTCAGATAATAAATGCCTGACAAACCTGGCTATTAACCCTTCATGATGGAAAAATCAATTATCCCACCTACCTGTAGTATTGTCTCCTTGGAGGCTGGGGCGGGGGGATAGGAAGGAAGAGACCTACTAGCAGTACAGTTGCTCCTTCAGTAGATCAATAGGTAGCTGGATCCTTTTCCTGGTTTGCTGATGCCTGAAAGACCTGGAAACCATTTACAAGCCCACCTCTCTTCCCAGGAAAAATGAAGAGGCAGAAAGGCTTTGAGGCTTGTGGATGAAGGAAGGGAGCCTGCATTTACTATAAGGGATCAGATCCCATAGATCATAAACCAAGTAAACACCAAAGAGATTATCTGATCTTGGACAGGAACTTTTCCAGAGGCTACTGGAAGGGCTGATCCATTCTGTGGTGTAAACCCAGGCTTTGGTGAGAAAAAAGGAGAAGGGGAGAGTTCTGGTCCCACAGCAATCACTAGGGCTACTACCCCATGGGCAGAGAATCTAATACTTGATTTCTGTAAGCATGGACTGATCTTGAGTAAGTTCCTCAAGAGAGACGATTCACTCCCCTCTGATAAAGTGTTGTAAATCACTCACAACCCACTGAAGCTGGCAGAGACATGGTGTGTGGGAGAAGCACAGGCAAGCAGTTGCAGGTGTTCCCTCGCAGGCTGTGATACAGTCAGAATTACAGGCAAAATGTACCAAGTCTAAGGTTAAAAGAGAGGTAGTCCCAGCGTCTTTGCTCAGAATATCAGATATATTACTCTGAGATATTTTGCCTAGATGTCAGGTGTCACTTGAAATCCAGAGGCCATGTCAGGGGTGCTGGGACATCCCCAGAGGACGATGACTCTCTGGCAGGTAGATCCTTAGGTAACTCTTACTGTTAACCTGAAGGATTTTCTTGAAACTGTCAGGTGATTTCCACACAAAGGATATAAGTTGCTGTCCTGTCTTTGAACCTAATTCCACAGATAATATTTCAGCTTTGCAACTTTTTACATAATTGAAGTGAAAGGATACTATATTGACTTTGGCAATTATTGGTGTTCTATTTACAATGTATGGGAGGGCTGTAATTACCAATCTGTCTGATACACTGATATAGCTTCCCTTACTGCACCATCTGATGGCCTGCCAAGCTATGTATTTATCCTGATATGTGGCATTACTGGCTCTGATCTACAGGTTCTCAAGAGCACATATGAAGCTAGTACAAAAGCCTAGATCTGAACATGACTTCAGGCCAGCTAGACCTTCTCTCATTAATGCACTTATCACTGCTGATGTCAAGTGTTCCAAAAACAAGAGTCCAGCTTTCCTGAAATCACCAAAGTAGCTGAGATGTGATGTACTTCAGAAATGCTACACAAATCTGAGGTATCTGTCTTTTTTGATTTCTGGTCATTGTAGGTTACAGAAAGGACACATTTCACATTTCAATATTTTTGCTATAACTGCAAAGGCCAGTTTTCTTCTTCTTAATGAGAAATGAGATGCTCTATCCTTTTTAAAATTTGAGTTTTCAACCTTACGGTGTATAAAATAAGACTCATGACAAAACCGAGAAAGCTGACAATGCTAAGTCTGAGCCAAGCATGAACGAACTGCCACAACATTTATGAATCTCTTTTGTTACTGTCTTACCTGGAATTTACAAATTTGCTGCAGTGTTTCCTCTGACAAAACACAAAGCTACTTTCTGAAATTATTTTTCCATATGAGTGTTGCTTTCATAAATATTTACTTAAAATAAGCTATTGACAATTCTTTGACTAACTATAGAAATGTGACTATATGTGACTTTGACAGACTATATAAATGGAGACTGAGATGGATTAAAAACAAGCTGAGCTGACAGATTCAAAGAATTGTGATCAGCAGCACAAAGTCCAGCTGGAGGCCAGTAACTAGAGGTGTATTCCAGGGGCTGACACTGGGGCCCAATACTATTTAACATCTTCATCAACAGCGTGGATGATAGGATGGGTTATGCAGATGATACACAACTGGGAGGAGTGGCTGACACACCAGATGGGTCTGCTGTCATTCAGAGAGACCTGAACAGGCTGGAGAACTGGGCCAACAAGAACCTCATGCACTTCGTCAAGGGAAATGCCAAGTCCTTCACATGAAAGGGAATAACCTCATGCACCAGGACAGACTGAGGGCCAAAGAAAGCTCTGCAGAGAAGGAGCTAGGGGTCCTGGTGGACACCAAGATGAATATAATCCAGCAATGTGCCCTTGTGGCAGACAATGCCAACAACCTCCTGGGCTGCATTAGAAGGAGGGTTTTCAGCAGATGGAGGGAGGTGATCCTTCCTCTCTGCTCTGCACCTCTCTACTCTGGACTGCTGAGTCCATTTCTGAGCTTCCCAGTACAAGAGAGATATGAACGCATTGGAGTCGGCCCATCGAAAGACCACAGAGAAGACCAGGGGATTGAGGCATCTGACATATTTGGAGAGGCTGAGACAGCTGGGACTCTTCAGCCTGAAACAGAGAAGGCTCAGCAGAATCTTACCAATATATATGACTACCTGACGGGGACAAGTGGACTGAAGAAGTCAGACTCTTCTCAGTAGTGCCCAGCGAAAGGTAAGAGACAATGGGCACAAATCGAAATACAAGAAATCCCATTTAAACATAATGAAAAGCTCCTCAGCCACTCTGATTCTGTGTGTGATGGCAGGGCTAGCTGGCTGCAAACAAATTACATATAATTGTTAGTAACTATTGAGTACAGATTTGACCCTGAAGGTGAGGTGAAGCCTTTGGGACAAAGCATATCCTCTTTCCATGGAGAAAGAGAACCATGCCACATGTGTTCGTGCCACAGTTTGTCTACAGTCCCTACTGATGAGAAGATGTTCCCCTTCAAATTCCTGCCATTTCCTATGTTTTCCCTGAATTGTACAGACAGAATCAGCTATTCCCCATGCTGTGATACTAACTGAGCTTATATATTCCTGTAGAAGTGGCAATTTGTATGAAGTTAACCTCAGCTGTCATGCAAACCATGGGATCAATAAAAACAACAAGATAGTGGAATGTCTGATGAAGACTATGATACCCTCATTACATGGGAGCACTTGAAATGATTAACCAGCTTTTTTGCTCCCTCTTATCCCTGAAAAAAAACGTACAAAAGAGCTAGCAAAAATCTTCCAGTTTATTCGTTGCTACCTGGGGGGGCTAATAAAAGAAATATTTGCATTTTCTTCACGCTCTAATTTTGATGCGACTATGTATTGCTGGGCACCATTAGCAATTTCATGCCATGTCAGGCTCTAACGTCACTGCATATGTTGCAACCTCATTCCCTCATGACATAATGTCACCCCATGGGCTTGCTGAGACATCTGAACTCATGGTCTCTTTAGATGTCACTACTAAGTGTCATTTATATCCTCTCCCCATTTTCAACTTCTGATTCAGTTGCATTTGCGTGCTGGTGTACTATTTCTCAACTCTGTCAAGTTAAAAATGGGTTGAATATTCAGAACTGAACCTGGATGTTCAGAGCCACAACCAGCTGTTTGCTGCACTGTGACAATACAGTCCTATGACACGTTCCTAAAATTAACCTTCACATGCTAAAATCATTCATGTCTATTGCAAGTAAGAAAACTACAGCACTGAAAACCAAAACATGTAAGAAAAACCAGTCTTGTAAAAACAATGAATGTAAACTATAAAATCCCATCTGTCCTGTTACTGCAATATATAATGCCAAAAAAACAAAAACAAAAAACATTTTTTCCTAGTGAATTCCTCTCCACCTGAACAGACAGGCTCCCTTTGAATCACAGTTTACTGCACTTCACCTGTAAGGAGGAGGAGAGCCACTCCCATTTCTCAATCATTAGATGTGATCTCCAGGGACATTTTCCCTCACCAACAATGCAAACAACATTAAGAAGTTACCTCATATTCTCATCTGTCTGAAAGCTGATTTGAACTGAACTCTGTCCTCTAAAAGTATCCAGATGCAACACTCATCTGTAAGTGTAATATTACTCTCTGCAATTTGCCCATGGAAATAACAAAGACTCGTAGATCTACCATAGTTAATCAGTGACGTCCTTTACCGAGAACAGACAGAGTCCCCATGTGAATGGGCCCTACAACCTGTGCAGCCGTTTAAGCCAAGTGACAAAGTAGGATTTGCTCCTTGGAGCACAGACTTAGTGGGTGCAGTACCTGCCATGGTCACAGAGCAAGGCTTTCACACCCTGGGTCACTTCTACCTCCTATGCCACCAGCACCACTTGCATTTGTGGGGTGGAACCCTGAGTGACACCTGCACCAAGTGCATCCACCCTAACTTGCCTGCATTTGGTTATTTTCCTTAGCAAAAATAACCACTCTGATTTGCAAACACTGTGACCGCAGGGGTGTCATTCCAGAACTGATGCATTTCTTCTGAGTGGATAAAATAAGAGCTTCCACAAAATAATTCCATAAACTGGGAGAAGAAAAGCTCTGAGCTCCCCTTTTTAAAATATGCAAGGTCTCTCTTTATCCAAAGGTGAAAAATGAAATGAAGATCCAAAAATAAGAGGAAGGTTAAAGGGAGCAGCATGATTGCTCTGACCTCCCAGCTCAGGCAAACAGGTATCTTCTTACAGCTGAGAAAGCTAAAGGTGGCCTTCAGCACAGTTCTGAAACAAGACTCAAGTTCACTTCCAGCTCTTTAAGGACGCCTTTAACAGCACCATGCTCCATCCCAGCTTCCCCGTGCACCTGATTTCTACAGCTAGAAAACATACCTGATAAACAAAGTCATGTTTCAACCCCCCCAAGATTTCACCTTGGCCTACCTCAGCTCCGACAGCCACATCATGGGGACCCACCTAACCATAGCCTCTTGAACCAGCAGGACCATACCCAGAAGAGGAGATGCTGTCTCTGTGAAGAAAACACCTGCCAGTCTGAAACTCACACCAAGTAACTTCTTATTACAGGACACAGCTCAAATTCACCTCTGCAGTCCAAGCAGAGTTGCAGACACTCAGCACTAGTGAAGCTGATTATGTTAAACCAGACTTGACACATCCTCTCTTCACCCATGCTGCATTAGTGAGCCTGAATGCGTTCTCTGGCAGCAAAGAGCAGCTCTTGGTGTGTGCTGTATCAGCCAATACCCATGTTAGTGGCCGTAGTGTCAGAGAACCATCTGCCACAGAGACCTCTTTCTTCAGGGCTACATGAGGTCCAATGGAGTCTAAAAGAGTTTTGATCTTTCATTTTTGATCTTTCATTTCTAAATCATAGCAAGGAGGACCACATCACTGCAGGTCTGTGTCACCAGCATTGCCCAAGGAGCTGGGAGAGATCTATTTCCACTCAAAGCACCTGAGGGCTCTTCCCCTCTTTTAATGTTGAGTGTTCAGGTGTTCCAGATGAGCCAGAGCCCCTCACTGATTGTGTGTTTGTCCATAGGAGTGGGTTAGGAGGGTCAGCTCCAGCTGTGTGCTTTAGGGGCTACCATAAAACAAGTAAATGCTAACAATAGCGAAGGCAGGCCAGGTTGGGAGCATGGGTGCAGCTCTGCATGGCCACCCAACAATTCGTTTAAGAAAATCAGCTGGAAGGTGATAGAGAATCTGAGCCACCATAGTCCTCCTCTCCAACTGCCCAGCTCCTTATCCTTCTGGTAAACACAGTCATAGGAGGAGGTGTTAGCAATGAGGAAAGGAGCTAATGCACTGTTTCCTCCACCACCTCATCCTGGTCAGATATTCCTCCTAACCATGGAGAATTCTCTAGGAGAAGTGATGCCACTAATAGAGTCAGGAAACAAGAGCTTTTGTAAAAGCCTCTGGCATTCACGTGAGACAGCTGCCTTCAACCTCCCTGAAGTGAAATATTTCTGGTGGCTTTCTTCACTGCTTCTCCCTGTGGGGTGGACTCAGTTCCCACCCTGCCCACCTTCAGCTGAGGAAGAACAAGTGAACACACCAATAACTAAAAAAGTCATTTTTTTGCCCAAGACTGTCTGCAGTCTTTGGGCTGAGGAGGGGAATCCCACTGCAAAGTGTAGGTACCAGACTGTAAGTTTCCACAAACTTCGTCTCTATTGTTTCCTGAACTGCCCACCACCTCCCCAGCGTAACTGCATATGAGTATTAGAGCCTGGTGATGACACTCAGCACCTGCAGGGCAGCAGGATAAGTGGAAGTGATCTTATCTTAGCACCTCTCTAGCGCCCACAGTGAGGTGAGGGAGTGCCAGAAATTTGTGTTTGAATCTAACGCATTATTATGAATTGACATAAAGGTTGGCTAGGAATAAAGTGAAAACTAATTAGCTCAGGTCTGTCAAGAGCATCTGCATGATAAGATAAGCCAGAAACCAGTTGCATGAAGTACAAAGCAAATGTCAGAGCTGAGCATTACCTAAGTATGGAGGAGCCCACAAAAGTGGTGGAGCGACAGTAAGTACATGAAAAGAGATAATTAATCCATTGAGGAGGAGTAGAGTGCTTTCTTTTTGCTTTAGTTTTGTCTTTGCATGTAAACAGATGCAATCATTGCCCAGATCCACCAGCATGTGCTGTCTACAGGCAAAGGTGTAACATCAGATCTCAGGATAAGCTAAGACTCCCTCCCAGGCTTATGAAATGCACATCCCACAGATCTCCAGATGCACGTTTAAAAAACACCCAGGATCAAGCTGGGCACTTGCAATAGTGAGAAGTGTCAGTGGAATTACATAGAAAGTGGCATTCCCTGAAGCAGGGATGTTGCAAGTCAGAGAAAAATACAAAAACTCTAATGGCCTAAGGACCTGGCATGACTGCACTTGCGATGAACAAAGAGAAAAATCAAGGAAATAACATGTTTTAGCTAAGCAGAGGTGAACAGAAACTTGAGCAGGCTGATAAGTGTGTGTATTTAGAAAGACTGAAAGCCAGCATGCCAGCAGAAAAAGCAAGTCATAGAAGCTGCTGCACCTGTTTGGAAAGGTGGCTTGTTCCTAGATTTGGTACTTGGAGGATGACAATCAGGGAAATTTGAAACATCACAAAAATTATCGACCTTCCACTGATATCTCACAGCCTGATGGCTCCTGTACCAGCTGTTTATACTGTTTTCCAGGGGAAAAGATCTTATTGTTGAGATGAGGCTAGGTAAACAGCATCATTTTCTAATTCTTATCAGCACACAATAGGATATGTAGTTATTTTAGTCTTCTGATGCTTCAGCTACTTTCAGATGATAAAAACAAAACAGTAAGTCAAAGGGACATCAGCATCACTTCAAAATTAAGCACTGAAGAATTACAAGGTATCTGTTTGCATTGTACTGAAGAATTTAAATTACATGGTCACAAACAGTTTTTCCTGGGAGACTCCAACTTCTTTGCGAGCACAGGCAAGTTGCTGCTCAATCAACAAAGAGCTATTTAATATTGTTCTATCTTCCTCGTTCAGCTGCATGCTGGCTTACAGTGCTCCATTTTACTGAAGAAACAGACCCTAAGCCATGCAGTAACTGAGGAATTACTGACAAAAACTAGTGAAAGAGTTCATTATCGTCTCCTACTGGCCCCCAACCCTTGTTTACCAGAAATTTACAAAAGAATCTGGAGATATTTCTCACTGTTTCTACGACTTAAAAGATAGTCAAAATGTCTGGGAGAACATTTTGTTATCCATGTTTTATAGACAGGAAAGCAGAGGCACAGAGTGTTCAGATGACTTGCTTAAACATATACAGGAGGTCTGCTGGCAGAGCTAAAAACTGAGCCCACACATCTTGATCCATACTCCAGTGAAGTACATTTTAGTGATAATGGGAGCTTCCTAAAGTTTGTCTGCATCTCATTATGCAAGATTTTCTCTAAAATCCCACTGTCCTCAAGATGGAGGACAAGGCCACAACAGTAAAACTATTTTCTGAGAACACAGAACCATCTTACTTCATACACTACCTTTGCATAATCTGGTGAACCATGGTTCTTATCTTGTCATTCCATTTCCATTCTAGATCAAAGGTGATACTAGGAGAAATTAAATTAGCACTTCAAAGAAATGAAGGTAAGTTCTTGCAAATATGTGCAGTGTTTCGTAGCTGTGAAAAAGTATAGGAATTATTTTGACCTTCTTTACTATCCTGTGATATTTCTTCTATTCTCTGCAACCTAGTATTACAGACCACACAAACCAAAAACTTCTTTCCACTTGGATGGAAGATTGACAATGGTGACATCCATGTTCTTAAAACCCCGAAGTGAGTGAAATACAAAGAGATGGTGATAAATCTTTGTAGAATACTATTCCATGGAAGATGAAGTTAAAAACAAGTGGTAATGTTTCAAGTGAACATGTTGCCATCCTTGAATTATCCAGTGCAAGTCAAGTAGCGCTTACTTGGAGAAAACAGAATGGCATCCTGCCATGTCCTTAGCCTTCCTTAAAGTCTGTCTGATGACCCGCTGCCTCATGAGAAGAAGGACCTTTATAGCTGGATTTTATCAGGATCCTGTCTGCCTGTCCTCTAGTGAGGAGTCTGGTCCAAAGGAATCTTCTGAAGCAAAAGCTGCTAGGGTTTCTAGGTCAAAGTAACCTGGAGCAGAGCCACCTGGTTTACTGACAGCATGGGCACCTGATCGTATTTCTTTGGAAAGGTTGCAACTACCACAGACATCGTCTGAGTTTCTAACTTCAAGGAATGTATGAAGACAATCTGAGAGTCCTTGACATGCAGCATTCAGCCATTTCCTGTGATGGCTTTGGTAACTGCACCAAAGCTACCGTATTTTGGGGGTACCGTAACTAAAGAATTGACCTTGCTCTGTGCAAACAGTAATTGTAAATGACTTTTTACTCTGATGGATCCTCAAAATGTACTAAAAAGGTTAAAAAGCAGGAAGACAAAGGAAAGAGGTAATACATTACATGAGATGCTAGGCAGTGGAGAGGCTGTGGTGTTAGTGAACTTCAGACCAATCTCCAAAAACTAAAGAAAATTCTCAGCAAGAGAAGGAAGAACAGTATGGCAAAGGGATATTCAGAACTGTGGTTATTTGTGACCAAGTTCATGAGGCATGCAGAAATGGCAGGAGAAAATTCTGCAGACAAAAGCCACTGTGGAAGTGGAGCACCCAATAAGGGCTGGACAAATACCACACATTTTCAGAACACTTTGCATGTAAGCTGTAACGTACATTGTACTACAATCCCCAACAGATTTCTGTTCTACATCTTTCAGTGCAGGGCCAGAGTCAGAAACATCCATAACAACATGGCTGATGTCATGATGCTCAGGACATATACACCATATAGCTTCACTGAACTTCTGAGATGTGCTGTAAGGAATCTCACCAAAGAGTTAGTTAAGAGTGATGGATGTGTGAGGATTTCAGCCCTGTGTTCTACGTTTGTTATAGACATATGATATAAACACCCGGGTATTAAAACTGGTGTTAAAGAGTTTTCACACCTCTGAAATAGTCAATATGTCAGAAAAGCAAATTATAATTAGGACTTTCACGTCAGCAAAGCACAGAAAGTTTTAATCAATACCCAACCTGGCATTATTGACCTGTTGCTGAATTAAAAACCAACAGCAACAACAACAAAAACAACCCATCTGAAATTAGAAATAACTATTCTGTGTCAGAACTTGGCTTTGATTGCGAATTTTTAGCTAGAATGACCTCCGTGGTTTGGATTTGTGTAGTGGCTAGCACCAGTAGGGATCCAGTAATTTTAGAACTATATGTCAGTAAGAAAAATTTGGTACTTACAGAAGTCTGCCTGATGAGCATTTCTCATCTTAATGATTCTTACAGTGAGCAGGGAGTAAGGTGACATTTCTTCCTGCTGGAAAAAATAACAAAGGATACCTGCTTTAAAGTTTGGGATATGTGTATTTATTGTAATAACAACAAAATATTGAAGGAACTCTGGTTCTGCTGAAGTCATTTCTACTAATTGGCATCACAGCAGCAATACAGTAGGCAACAAAATGAACTTTCTTCACCAATCCCTGGTCTGCAGTCACCTAAGCATCCATATAGAAAGAGTAGAAGGAAAAGATAAATAGGAAAGTGGAGACAGAGGATAAGTAAGCTGAGAAAGTTCAGTTAGCCAGCTACACTAAATCATGCAAGATACAAGTGGCTGCCTGCATGGGATACAACAAGACAAAATTTAGTGAATCCACAAATTAGATGCTTTAAATTTGGTTGACTATTGACCAAAGCCTGTGTTGTGCTCTACTTAGAATCAAGGCCAATACAAATAGCTTCTGCTTTTAATGCAATACTCGGATGGGTGGAGGGGGGTGAGGTGGGAAGAGGGACCTTTTTTAGGTTCTCTCTCTTGTTTTTAAAAGGAAGAATCAGCTTCATAAAGCAGGGGTGTCTAAGGATGAGTGTTAGCTCCTTAGGGAAAGCCAGGGCAATACACATCTTCTGAGAAACACTCCCAGCTTGCTTTGTGGGAATGGAAGTTTTCCTTACCAAATGTGGTTATCAGATTAACAGACGTGGAATGGCATAACAAAGTACATAGTTTTGACTACGGTCCGTCTCAGAGAAGGGTATCTCCGTTTCCCTGCTGAAGATGTTAGGCCTAACTAACTAGGTCTGTAAAAGTTGTGCCAGTCACATGTGCTTTAGGGATTTTACATCTTCAGAGAACAAGACCATCCACAGCAGCTAGAGTAACTAGGATATCAGCAGAAATATGCAGAAAATGGGCAGAGCTTACTATGGCTGCAGCACAGATGGCTATCTGGAGTCCTTAACTGTGGAAAATTTGTTAAAATCTCTGAAGTTTATAAAAATGAAAGAGTTGTACCATGCTTGTACATGAGTCTGAATGAAAAGGACACGTCAGCACAGGGGATGGCTACCTGTATTATAATTTAGGAACAGAAGCAGGGAAAAAAAGGAGAAATTTGTTATTTGATACAATCTGAAATTCCTGAAATTCCCAAGCTGATGTGTAATTATAATAGGAACTCTCATTAGGGAGTTGGGGTGAACACAGTAAGACTGCAGTGAGAGTCAGAGGACAAAGCTCTGTACAAGAAAGAAAATACAGTTTCAAAGTTTGTCAAATCTCCAGGCCTGACTGCTGAAATCCATGGGGAGGATTTAACTGTATACAAAGATCGATCAGCAAATTCTGAATTGAGTATCTCCAGTAAGAGAGGAATATATAAATACCATAAAGCTAATAAAAAGTGACCTTGAGATAGTCAGGTTACAGGATAACAATGTTTTATTTAACCAAGTAAAGCATCAATAGAAACAAAATTTTTGGCATTAAACTGAGGTAGATTTGGGAATAAGGAAGTATTAGCTTGCAGTTCTAATAACAAGGGTCTGTGGAGGTTATAAAACGACCAAACTAACTACAATGAGACTTGTAAATTTTCAGAAAGATATTCATACAAATAATACTGAAGGCACAGTATGTACCGAAGTCACGCCACTTTATTGACACGGAGACTTAAGGGTAGTCACTGATATTCAGAAAGAGCTCAAGGAGTAGTTTAGATGATTGCAGAAGGCAAACAGAATCAGTAATTCTTAGTAAAGTCATCTCAAAAACAAACAAACAAACAAACAAAAAAACAGGGAGCAAAAGTAAGAAGCTGTTGTGAAAGTTAATGACCAGAAGTTTGAAGAGATCATCTGTGAAAATGGAGCAGTGCTAGTGGAAGATGATGAAATAATTAGGTGTTATCTATTTTCTGATAAATGTTAATTAAAATAACAGGCAGAAACCCTAAAGTGAATTAAGAGAAAGCACATTTACTGCTAGTACTGTGATAGAAGTCAAAGACAGCTAAAAAGGTCAAAGTAGAAGAAATCAGTGAGACAAGACAGTACATCAGCTGGAGTTTGTAAAGCATTGGACCATGAGGAATTCATCATTATGAAATTTAGCTTAATCTCCCAAATTATTTGCATCTTTATAAAGATAAAGGACATGAAGGTCATAAAAGGAATTTTCAAAAAATTACAGCAATTTTCAGGCTATGAAGTTATCCCATGAAATGGTAAGAATGATTTAAAAAAAAAAAAAAAAGCTGGGAAATTTGATGACATTAAATAGAAGTTAACCAATGCCTAAAATAATCATAAAGCTTTGCCCATGAGCTCATGCGTATAAACAGGAAACACGGTTTCAGAAAGTTTTCTGTAAGTTGACTTTTTAAAATTCTAATACCTTTTGCTGTGAGGTACAGAATCAGCACACCCAAAAGGACAAGAAGGTCATGAAGTGCTGAACAAACACATTCTCTTTATCAGGCTACAAGGAATAGAAGATGCATATGCACTTACTTTGCTTCTGGGTGGGTGTATACCAAAACTAAATAGGAAATTAATAACTTGTC
>VXAL01015873.1:168183-227046 GCA_013399475.1 Chauna torquata
ACTCCATGCCAGTAAGAGGCAGAAATTGGCCAGCTCACACATGCCTATGCTTTTAATACCAGTTTTCTGCCAAGCTTTTCTACAGGGGAGAGGCGACATGTTCAAGAGCCAGCAGGCAAATGAAGAGTGACTGAGAATGTCTTTGTTGTTAAACACTTGTGGGGAGCAAAAGGGAACTTTTGGACGTTGGTTTGATAAGGAGAGATTATGGCAAGAACAATGAATTAAAGCAATAGAAAGGGTCCCATAGCCCCTATATGCAGGAGCTTGTGGCCGTATGATTTTTTTTTTCTATTGCTTTACATACAAAGACACATATTAGATTCTAACAATCTTTATATACATGTAAATAAATTAGTGGTAAAGTAGGGTTGGATGGATGCCTTTAGCCACAGGTATTTCAAGCCAAAACACAATGTCAGTATAAATACAGTAAATCATTACAGAAGTGCTACCAAGATTGGGTCACTGCACTCCCCAGTAGCTGTTTTTCCTGCTTTAGTGCATTCCCTTTCTGAGCTTTAACATATACACACACAGTAAATTCTGAACACCTCAATACCATGTCAGTTTTTGTTATGCTACTTTGCCATTTACATGAAATTTCACACCCCAATGATAGACACTGTTTTTATACTCTAATTTCCACCTACAGGAGCTGCCAGAAAGAGAGATTTCAATCTTTTTGTGATACACCTACAAAAGAGCAAAGTGATATCTATAGTTTTCTATTGATTTGGAGTTCTGATTGCACAAACAAGGAATTAAACATACAGATTTCCTACAAGCTATGGACATTGAATCACACTCCATTTAAGATATCATCAAATATAAATTAGCATTTTGTTTGGAACCACTCCATTTCGCTCCAGGCAGCTTGACACAAAGTACAGCCAGCTGCAAGCTAACCAAACATGAAGGGAAAAGTCATCACCGATACAGCTGGTACATGTTTGGTGCAAATATTGCTCTGTCACAAGCCCTGCAAAGGTTGCTAGAGTTGTTCTCTTTTTGTTGTAATGACTTGCACACTGAGCAAAGTGGGCATTTATTCTGGAAACTGGCACTAGTGACCAAAACCCAAAGGCTCACCGACAGCTATGTCCTGACTTGCTGACACAGGCAACATTCTCCATTCATGCAGGGCTAAAACTCCATTAAAGTCAATAGAGATGCATAGTATGAAAAGAAGGCCAAACTCAGTCCCATTTTTACAGCAAATTGAGCACATTTTCCCTGAGGAATTTCACTAAGGAATAAAACCATGAAAATAATACACTTTGTGTAAATAGATAAAGGAATGGAAAGAAAAAAAAATGGAATGCAGATGTTTCAACTAAAGACAATTTTCTTCCAAGAAATGTTCCTATTTCTAAAAAATCATGTGAATCTCTGATAACAACCAAATATGGGGAGGAAGAGCCTGTCATTCTCAAAAAACAGTTTTTTGTCCTACCCATTATTAGTTTGTTGAAATTCGTACCTTAGCATCAACATCGCTCTGTGTTATGTCCCACATCATCCATTTTCTTTCTTCATTTTTCAAGGGGCTTGATTTGCTGCTGGGATGCTATTGAGGAAAGGAAGACAAGGGATGAAAAAGAGAGTAAAGATCTATTTTTCCACTTATTTCAACTCCTCAGTGCTGAATTTCAATGTGGAATGGGCAATTCGCACTGCCTCATCATTCGCATCAGCAAGGTGGTGGATGGAAGGAACGTGCCAGGAAAGTGGCAGCTGTTTCTGTGCTATATGGAAAGGCATTTGACTCCAGGTCCTCACAGCTGCAAATAACCACTGAAGGACAGTCTTACTTTCTTGGAGATTTATGTCCTACCAATAGGGGTGGACTTGAGCTGTCTATATTCTGGGGACAAATCCGAATCAAATTCTCAGAGATTCCTGCCAGGTCTTTTCTGTTTTCCACTCACCTGAGGAAAGGCAGAGGTTGATGCCATGGCGATCACTGCTGCATTAGAAGCAGGTGCTGCAAATGGCACCTGAATATTAGGTTCCACTGTTGCCAGTGTCTTCTGAAGCATATTTACAGCCTTGAAGAGTGTCAGAAGTTGCTAAACAGGTGTTTTATTACCTTGAGTCAGAGCTCCACCCCTCCATGATTTCTGAAACAGAAAAATTTCCCACCCACATTACTTGCCCTAAGAGTAACTCTGTTGTAAGCTGCGAACATTCATCTGCGGCTCTTGTGACTGAACACAGCTTACTGAGACCAAAGTATTCCCACCTGGGGGCTTGTAGAAATGTACTAACAGCAGAAATCTGGTTGATGACCTGATAGTCTGTGAGAGGTAACCTTACAGTAATAATCTAAAAGTGATGACAGTAACAGCCTAAAAGGCAATTCTGCCTAGTGTCTTCATGCAAAGACCCTGAAAAATGCTATGCGCTACTGCCTCCATAAGGGAGATGGCAGGACAGAAGTCCAGCACAGGCAGCAACACACACCTTTTTGGATTAGAAAATGCCAGGAGACTTTTAATTGCTAGTGTATTTCACATACTACCTTATTTTTTAAGGACTTACAGAAATGACCACCAAACAGTGAGCTGTAGCTTACTGTTACCAAGCTACTTACTGTGAAGAAGATGGAGGTCTTGAGATAGATCTTCTAGAGTGACTTGCCCTCTCAACCCACTTGTATTAAGCACCATTTGTGTTCCTTGTTCCTCACATTTCCTCCCTCATTACATATTTCCAGTCTCTTTTACCTCTCCTTTACCCAACAGAGGTTCCTCATTCCCTCTGGTAGGGCAGAGAGGAGCTAACCAGGAACAGATTTAGTCTGTGATCCTGTGGTTTGCAGCTGAGGTGAGATGCAGTCCTGGAGAGGCATACAGCTCTGGAAGACTTCAAAAAGAACAATGTATTAAGAGAAGCATACACTTAAGGACAGCGTGGGAAGACACGATCCTTCCTCAGGACATGAATTAAGGGAGGAGGGGAAGATGGGAATAATCATCAGAGAAAATATTTATGTACGAAGATATTAGGAATCTTTCTGAAGGAATATTTTTCCTCTAAAAAGTGTTATTGCGTCATGATTTGTGTATATGGTGTTTGTTGTTGTTGTTGTTTTAAAATACCATTCCACTTCAAAAGAAATGAAAGAAGGGGGAAAAAAGCAACATTTCTTTGATCCCTAAAACATAATGCATCACATTTCCATTCGAAATGCCTTACTTTTTTCTGCATTTTACACTTAATATAAAATGCATCTCAGAAAATTTAAATGAGATTTAAATATTTCACCTTAAAAAAAACCCTTGAAACATTTCAGAAAACTAAAACAATTCATGCTTTATGAGATCTGGAATCTTCGTTTATGTTTTGCTCAGTTTAGAACTGTTATTTCCTTATGCAAAATAAATAAACAAATCAGATTTCTGAGCAACTGTATTCAAATCACCAGCCAGCTGGACATCGCTAGCAGATTATTGGAGTTTAATGGAGTGAACGTCTTCATTTTATGAACCTTTTATGTAGTGAGGATCTGCATGTGTTCAGCACACCTAAAGGAAGCTCAGTGATTAAATTTTCTAATCCATTATGCAAGCATCATTAGGCACACATGCATCTATATTGAAAATCCTCCCAAATGATTAAAACTAGATCTTATGAAAGAACTTGAGATTAATAGGATGACAAAGCATGATGCTTCCTATCAGAGACCTGCATAAGTATGAAATCACAGCCTCTTTTGCTGTGGTAATATGCGTTGTACAAGAACCTGGGCTGACAGAAACTAGACACAAACCCAGTCACTTCCAGCAGTCTCATTGCATGCACTTCCTATGTGCACAAAGAAATTAAGACGAAAAGCTGGTGTTACAAGGAGAACAAGTTAAGACAGTTTGATCATCTCACTTGCAATATTTCATAGTTGCAAAATTTGATTTCTTAGGTTTAATTTTATGCCTGCATTTTCTGATTTTCATATGTACATATGTTATTAAATAACTTTTTTTTTCAAATTATGCGGTGCAAGGGAAAAGCTTGCTATGAAATTCCTTCCTCACCTTCACCATATTGCAACTTTTTGATGGAACAGTAACTGCTTAACTGAAACCTGAAGTAGATAAACTACAGCAATAAACTAAGTTCAGTTACAAGCCCTCGCATGGAAGCTTTTCAAAGCAGTGGTCAAAAGCCTCTCCCACTCCTTGACTTATGCTTTCCTTAGCATGATCACTTACACCTGTGTAGAGGGGGGAAAATTCTGCCTTGTTTTTCCCATGTAAAAACGAAGACCTGAGATAGTTCAGAGAAAAGCAAATGTACACACAAAAGCACACAAATTTTCTATTCGTTCTCCTACAGCCTATCTGTATTCTTGACTGAAGTGCACATTAGAGCTGCAGTATCAGGATGGAGGCACTGGAACGTTAGCAACAATTTCTCTGTAATTGTGCCCCACAAAGGTTATTAGCTCCAGGTCTTGTTTCTGCAATATGTGGAAGCTAATGGGTGAGGCTTTTACTTGACAGCTGGTTTTCATTTATGTGTCAGATTACACCTTTGGTTTTAAAACAAAAGGAAATGAGGGGGAAAAAACCTCCAGCATCCCATAGGAACATGACTAAGGGTTGTTTGTTGCCTAACAGCTAACTCTTCTTTCCTGACTCAACCCTTCCTGATATGAAATACCTGTTCTTTAAGCTCAAGTCAGATGCAGCCAAACATACATTTGACTCAAAGCTGGTGCTGGTATTAAGTGTCCTAAACTAGTCTAAAGTTCAAACTCCTTTTTGTTGTAAAGCACAATTCCTTTTGAAACAAACATGACCTTTTCACAAGGCACACTCTGAGGATAGAATCTACCTTACCCAAATGTAGTCATCTAAAAGTTAGACTTCTAGTCTAAGCCTGTTGTCTGCATTCCCTATGGACTGAATGGAGAAAAAAACAAGCATAGCATCTCCAAGTAGTGACTAAACCCATCTACATTAGATCCTTCTCTCTCCTTTGACTGGAGAAGCCTAAATGTCCAGGTCATACCTGACACCAAACTTTTGAACAGCTAAAGGTAGGCAAGGTGAATCCCACCCTGAATAATCAATGTATCCTCTTCAGCCAGTCATTTCCAAAGTTACTGATGCTGAGAGAACCTGACATTGAGGAACTCCGGTTGTGTTGTTAACAGGTGATTCAGAGTGTCGCAATGCGAAGCTTCAAAACACCCTTGGGCAAAAGCTCTATCAGCATGTAAATGAAAAATCCTCTCATAGATTCATTTGAATAACAAAGAAGAGGTTTTGTGATAACCAGGGTAGCAGAGAATGCTAACTGCAATGCTGCACGTACCACTAAGTTTCTTGAGTACCAACTTCCTTCTGTATTCAGTCTAGGATGGCCTAAGGTCCCTGAGATCATGAATGGGACAGCTCAGGACTGTGGTGGCTTCAAGATCCGTTCCACACCTCATTTCAGGAATAGCTCTGATGTTAGTAGAGCACAGGCTGTGCAGCACTAGCTCATGGCCAGGGCTGTTGAGGGGGAATATGAAGACTTTTTCTTTCTGAGGAAGTTCAACAGGTGCTCCATGAGCATCTGAGACATGTTTGGAGCAAATGGGGAATTACAAAGAGAAGGACAGAAAGGAGAGGAGTGCTACAACCATCCAAAGGTAATGCACTCATCACTTTCGGGGCAGAGACCCAGGGGTTAGATGATAGATATAGTGCAGCTCAAGGAGCAGAAGAATCATGTTGCCAAAGTTGCTATGCCTAAAAGTAGTTGTAATCTGAGGCTTTTTCCTGTAACAATTTTTTTCCTTTTTCCTAACTAGTCTGATGTTTTCTATCAGCACAGTTTAAAACTACAGCCAGTGACTGAGATAGGCCAATTTTAATATTACTGCTCAAAGACATGAATTGGATCAGAGTTAATTATTCAAATTAAAGTCACAGCTGAGGACAAATAAAAAAATCATCTTGACTGTGTGTTTTCTTTCGCCCTTTCTCAATCATTCTCCCGATAACACACTTCAGCCTCTTTCTTCTGCACACACTCCCCTTACGTCTCATCCCTATTTGCTCTTTCATATCCTGCCCTAGCAATGTCACCAGCCCCTCTTGCTTCAGCACATCTTCCCCTCAGATTTCCCAGACAATTTTCCTGAACACAGTAGAAAAGGAGGGTCCAGCTTCCCTGAAAGTCCTTCTGTTTCACGACTGATGATTATCTTTACTGGAAACAGCCATCTTCTACTCCCCAGGGTTACAGGAAGGTGCAGCTCCTGTGACTCATAGCAGTATGAAACTTCAGGCATGTCAAAGCTATTAACACTTGGTGGCCAATCTGAATAAAAGCAAAAACATTCAAGATCATGTCAGAAATCAAAAGATCATAGAAACCTTATGACAGCAATGCCAAATATCATTCACAAGAATCAGGCTCTAATATGACAGCAGCTGTCAAACTCTGCCTGATCCACACCATTGCTGCTGCTGACCCATATACCTGTTATTTAATAAGGTAAATTGGTCACCATAATTGTATGTATATATATATATATTTACCCATAACTGAAATATGACTACAGTAGGAAAGAAAAAGTGAAATGGCTTGAGAAAATTTGGACGACAAAGTTAGATCACCAGAAAAAGGGATTTTTCCATCCACCAGGAGTATTATCCAGCTTTTAGGAGAGCTCTGTATCCTCCTTCTCATGATAAACATGGGGTATAGATATTTGTTGTTGTATAAAATCCAAACTCACAAATATTTCAGAAACAGTTTAAAAAGTATTTAACATCCTGGAGAAATGCTAGCATTATAGCAGATTTGCAACATCCTTTGGTCTTCAAAATCTCTTTTCTGATATACCTGACTTGTAGGAGGCCTATGCACATGCATAAGTGCAATACCTTTTTTTTTTTTTTTTTTTAACTGAGCTAATGTATAAAGCTCTTAGTCTTTCTTTTTGTAAGGCATGCTCTATGTAGGATCCTAGTTCTTACCCATCAAACACTAAAAGAGGTTGGAACAGCTGACACATTTTATCCTGAATTAAGTGGTTTTGAAATATTTTCAGCTGTGGTATGTTAATTGTACCTTGATATTCTAATACTGACCCAGCTCTGCATGAGGATCCAATTAAAATCAGCTAGTGCTGGTGGGGTATGCCTTTGAGTCTCCTCTTCTTGTCTAACATATGGGACATTATATACTATTATCAACTTTAAATTTCCAGCAATCACTTCAGAAGATAAAGTGTATTACAGGAACCTAGTCCGTGCATAAAACTGTTGGTCCCCAGAGTGTCCATTTGCTGACTGTAGAGAGAGAAATGTGGTTTCCCATGGGGACGCTGATTTGAGAATCCCAGGCTGGATCAGGGGACCGCAATGCAGGTGACAGATTTGCCACTGATTCTGGCAGTTTCTCAAAGCTTTCCCCATTGCTAAGCAGGATCTCATTTACTTCCTCAGAGTAAAGGCCAGCATGGCAGCTTTCTGAGTACTTTGTGGTTTCAGCCCAGAGCGACATATGCAGAGTGTTTCAGCACACATCAGGAGACTGCTTTTCTCAACATGGCAACAGCTCAAGTTTTGGTATGGTGAAATTCCTAACTTTTCTGTAATTTTCTATGCTAGAGAAGAGGATAGGATAGAGTACTGTAAGAGCAGAGCCCACATCTGATGCAGTACTGCAAGGGAATGAAGTCCCTCCTAATGAACTGAAAGGGACAGAAACAGCGAAGAGATTCTGCCCTAAAAGACTCAGCCCCCTCTGGCTGTCAGCCCCTGGGTACACCACGACCTGGAAGAAGGCACATGCTATGGCAAAAGGAGATCCTTAGAGAAGGCATACCCAGCTGAGGCAAGGGTGCCAAGCTCTGGGAGCCTTTCCTGTCCCACCTGCAGACTGAAGAGGATGAGGAAGTGCAGGGTTTGGTGATGCAGTCACTCCAGCACCTTGCAGCACTGAAATTCCCAGTCTTCTTTCTTGTGTGATAACGGCCTGGCTGAAGCAGATGTTCTCTCCGGTATCTCTCCACATGTGCAAAAGCCATTTTCCCGTTGCCATGTTGACTTCAGGCCTTGTGACCCATTGTGCAATCCGAATTTGTGTGTGCACGGCAGTGTATCTTGGCCTATATACAGTGTGTTGTCACCAAGAGCATGGAGTGCCAGCCTTTCTAGGGTACCTGGTAGGTCTTGTAAGCAGTGTTTAACCTGCCCAGGCTCTGGTGGGAGTCACATGGACACTCCATCTGCGTTTTTTGTGATCTGAAATCGAGTTATCAGCCCTGACTTGTGCCAGCTGCCCATGGGATGTGCTCACAGTGATGCTATGTGCGTGACACCACATAGCTGCTAACAAAACAAAGCCTTTTCTCAAGGAATCCCAAAAGACTCCACAGTTGGCTGGGGAGCCAAGTGTGGGAGAATTTAGAGCAGGTCGGCAAAGTAGTCCAGTTATCATTCCACATGCTCCCGCTGAACAAAATACAAACCTGTGCAGGAATCTAGTGTGGCTACTTACTCACAAAAAGGCTGGTCACAAAGACTAAGCTATGTTAACAGCTCCACATGGAAAGACTTTAAAGAAACAATTGCAAAACATCTTAAGGAAGTGTTTCAGAAATGCGTAAGGAAAGAAACATTCTCCAGGAGATCGAGATAGGCAACTATATAAGTACTATGTAAGTACATCCCATTACATGCTGAGATAAATCACCATTGCAAAATGATATTGTGCTAAAACCTATAGACATCAAAGACATGACTCTTAGGTCAGGTCAAGAAAACACAAATTAAAGAAAGACAAATTTGTAGGGGCAAGCATTGCTGAATCTCCACTGTAAAAAATGTAGGGGAGGCACGTGTTAGTAAAGCATATGGAAGTCTGTCTAAAGAGCTATTGCATGCAACTCTCACATGCTTTTGATATTTTGACCCTATGTGGTGTAATGACTGAAACCTACTCAGTTAGATCACATAGGACAGATATGAGGTGAAAGGAAAGTAAATTATTCCTTGTATATCTACAAATACATAAATACTGTCTGACAACAATAAGGTCAGGCAAGCTGTTGAAAAAAGACTTGTGTGATTCACAAAGAAGAATCCCTACTGCTTTGGAGGCTCAGCATTCCAGCTGCAGGCTGCAAACCAATGGGAAGAGTCAGGGTGGGCCAGGACAACTGGATGTCTTAGGGGCACAACTATCTGCTCCTGCTGCAGTTGAGGAAATCTCAGCAGCATGATATGAGCTATCCTAATTTCACGATTTTGGCTGTAATCCCAACCTCTTTCAGAAGCGATAAGGAAGCAGCAGCTGGATGTGAAAAACAGCACATAGCACACGGGAAATTCAAAGTAAATCATAAGCCATGGTGTAGAAAAAACATGATTTGCATGGTTGACAACAGCGAGCATATTTATATGTATATATATAAATACAGAGAAAATGTATACAAGGAGAAAGCAAAATCCTATCAAAGGTCTAGACTTGTTACTTGATATAGATACCAAAATGATTATTAATGATGCAGCTGAAGCAGGAATGCTAATAAAAAGTTTTGTTCTATATTGGGAAAGAAGAAACTTAACAAGTTTCATTGACAAATTTGGTGAACTGCTTTGTGACACACAGCCACTAAATGACATAGATTAAGACTAAACAGAGATGATTCTTACCAATTAGTTCTAAAAGCATAGTCTAGAAAGATTCCTGACTATCTACAGTTCATCTGTCTTAAGTGCTGGGATACTGGAGAATGGCAGAAGACTGGAAGAAAGTGAATGTCATGCAAGTTTTCAAAAGTAGCACGAGGGGTGTAGTAGGGTGCTAGTAGATTGGTTACCCTGGTGCCAGTGGAATAGTGGGCATGATACCTGATTAAATGAAAACCGATTATCATATATTACCACTCTTGGTATTCCTCAAAATACAGGCTGGTAGTTATACATGCTGCATGCACCATCATCCCTGAAATAGTAAATGGCAATGCCTATTTTGAGTCAAGAGCTATTTCAAGTTACATACTTTCTTCTCATTTATGCTTCTTATGTTTTGTGTAACATATGTTAATGTATGCAAGTTTATATGAAATACAAGTTTCAGCATACAAAGCAATTATACACTGAAGACTGCACTCCACCACACAACAGGGTGTTTTCCCCCAAGAGATTTATGATGTATAATGAGTTAGCCTTACGACAGTCATTAACTTGTACTATTTACTGTCTGGACAGGAGATGGTTCCACCCAGTCAAATTCCATACGCGTGTGTGTGTGTATAAAAGCACCTGGGGAGATCTGGAGCAAAAATGATGTCTCAAACCCTTTCCATGAAGGCAGAAATATGGGGCCTATCTGGCTTGTATAGCAACTGAATGCCCAGCCACATGGTTGGGTAAACAGCTTCAGAAGTTCAGAGCCGGGAAATAAAAGGACAGAGAAGCTGTTGAGAACAGATCTTAATAAAGGTAGACCTAGTTGTGCATTTCTTTTTATTTTTGTAAATTGATTTCTATTAAGCTTTGTGAAAGTCTTACTTTTATGTGAATAATGCACAGAAATTCTTCTTTGATTTCCTTATCTTAGGTGCGTACTGCATGTGTTGCCAGCATACTGCCAAAACCAAAGTGAACGGTTCCTATGAATGCATTGATTTTGCAAACCAAGGTACTGGCATTCTCCTTCAGTCATCAGCGTGCAATAAGATTGTAAAGGATGTCAAAACAATTACAATGAGTTCCACCAGTAAGGTGCACGGGCTAGTAAATTGGTGATGCAATGTGACTGCATGGAAAATTATAAATCTTTCTGGGATTATCATTAGCCCTGTAAAGTGGCGAGCAGCTTTGGTAAGCCATGAGCCACCTTCTGGAAGCCATTCAATGTAAAACAGTGAGTTTTTTTGTAAGAAGAAACTGATCTTATTCTATGCTGCAACTCTATAGTTTATTGCACAAAGATAATAAGACTTCGCTATGCAAAGATTGAAAGAGGTACTTATTACTGAGGTTAACAATTTGTTAGTTGATTTCAGCATTAGTCGTTAGTGAGAAACATCACTGAAAAAAAGTTTGTTTGTTTGTTTGTTGTCCTGAGGAATGCTTAAGTGTTTACCAGTCTCAAATTCTCTTCAACATTTTCATGAGTGATTTGGAAATAAGCATGACATCCTGACTGGTCAAATCTGCAGTAGAACAAAGACTGATGGAGTGCTGAGTAATACTGAGGACAGGGCAATCAAACAGAGCAATCTGACCTGCTTGATAAACTGGCTTGATTAACCACAGTTAATTCTAATGCACTGAAGTGTGAAGTTATGAGTAAAGGAATGACAAATGTATGCTACAGTTTCCTCCCCCTTATGAAAGGGAAGACTGCAGTTTGGAAAACAGTAATTCACCAGCTTATAGAAGATAAACAACTCAGCAGAAGTCTCTAGTGGCAAATGAGGACAGCTGGATTCTGTATATATAACCAGGGAAGTCATTTATATGTAAGAATATTAGAACAATAAGGCAATGTTCATCTCATTATATAGCATTAGTGGGAAAGGTACTAGAATCTGCATTTGATAAAGTGACAATGAAGAGTTGGAGGGAGTACAAGAACAGAGCTACAGCTGGATCTAGCAAATAAAGACATTTTATAGTGAGAACTTGAAAGGCTGAATCTACTGGTTTGACAAAAAGAAGCCTGTGATGTAACCTGGGCACATTTTATAAACTTGACCCTAATGAAAATGGCTTTTAAGCTACTAGAAGATTTAACAAGAATTAATGCCTGGGCTCTGGCTAAACTAAATGAAGCCAAAACCAATGTGTATACTTTTTGCTGGAAGATGATGATCACCCATTAGAATGTAATTCCATGAGATATAGTGACTTCACCATTCCCAATATCTTTAAAAGAAGAGGAGTTATCTTCCTTCAAGAGAGACTTTGGTCAGCCACAGGTGATCAGGATGAACCCTGAAGTAACTTCCACAGCCTTGTAGGAGCTAACTGTAGCTAAACAATTCAAGAGCTCTATAGTGTTATAAAATGAATTGTTTAAACAAGTGCAAGCTGGTAGGCACATTCAGCAAGCAGCACTGGCAAAATTATGCCCTAGAAAACTGTCCCTCAAAGTTTTCCTAAAGACTTATCATTATGGACTTACAAACAACAATTTCAAAGACAAGAGGATCCAAACAACTTAACTATCATTCCAGGCTTAGCTTTAACCTCTAGAGCTTCAGGTTTCCTCACCTCAACTAAGGCCTTCCAGTCTTCTCTACTGCAGCCACCTACTTCTCCCTGCTGAGCATCCTGTTTTAGTTTCACATGTGAATGGTGTAAAAGGCCTCCTCCAGGCTTGTTGACTCTTGAGGTAGGCCTGACTGAGCCTTGCGTAAAAAGCTCAAAGTCTTCTATGTGAGTTACTGGCTCAACGCATTGGTTGTGCCATGCAGAGAGAAATTTCCAAGGGCTCAAGGGCAATACAATGCCCACTTGGCAGTGCTTGGGAAGAGACACGTTGTTGGCATAAGGAATTGAAGGTTTTGATGAGTGGCCACTGTACACACAGCACTGCACAACATCTCAGTCTTTAGAGACATTTTATAAATCATCACAGTCATTTAAAAGAGCCTCTCAATTTGGGGGGCATACTAAAAGAAAGGGCAAAGACAAAACTGTGTGGGAGATACCCCATCTCCCCACTGATATGTGAACAGCTGAGTCTGGAAACACTGGTGATTTGCTGAAAGGAAATGGTACCTGTCCTCTTTGTGGTGGTAAGAACCATCTCTTGACAGGTTCATGATGACTTTGTAAAGAAAGTGAACTGGTTGTGAGAAAAAATCAGCCCAGGCTGACTACAAGAATACTAACTGTCAGGGTTTCATTCCGGAGGGATAAATGTGAAGCGGAGAAGAGCTGGGAGCTTGAACCCATCCATAACCCACAGAAATGTCTTCTGAGGATTTAACTGGACAAACCACACCGTTGGTGCTACAGCTTTTCAGCAGTACAGAAATAAAAGTATGACTACATCCAGAGTGGTCCCTTACAGGAACAAGGCAGCACTTCACGACTCTCCTCCCGCCCACTGACACTCCTTCTCTCCTGTGTTTTAAAGCAGGGAGCTGCACAGAGGTCTTTTGTCCTTGGCTGGCATGTCATTACAGAAGCACTGAGTCCTGCTCCCTCTTCTAGGCTCTGATGATGCTATTTAAAGCTTCAGAGTGATGTGACTCAGCCAAGCATGCTGCATATACCTTTATCTACTCATTTGGAAAGTAAAGATAAAATCCTACACATGAGCCTTGAAATGTGGCTGGAAGCCACTCAGGCCACCCCTGCAGCACCCCCACTATGAAAACCTTGCCATGTAAACACAATATTGAGTCCTTCTGCAATCCAAACAATTTTACATTGAACAGCTGTTTTTAGTAGGCTGCAAATTGTAGCTGCTGTACTATTACACACTGAGAAACTCAACACACCTTTGCATTAAGCACATTAAAAATTAGCCATAAGTGGCAAAAGAGAAAAGATGGATTATGAATGGTTAAGTTATGAGTGGAAAGCAATTAAACACATAATTGACTTGTTCACTAGTATATTTATGTATTCAAAATTGGTCTTGTTGAAAACTCACTGGTAATTCATAATAGGTGGTCTGGCAGAAACCAAAGCTCTGTGTTAAGAAATCATATTTTTATCTTTCGAACTAGTTTTCTCAAAATACTACAGAATAATAATAATAAAAAGATATGCATGCATATGTCAATAGGCTTATTTTGAGATATTTGTTACATGCTGTAAACATCACCCATTGGCCCTATTTTTATTATGGTTTTCAATATTACTTTGGTTAATAAAAGAGACCTACAAATATCTAGGACATTTCTGCTAGAAAATGTCTCCTAGAAACTGAGAAGCTGAATGCTCCAGGAGAAACATAACTCATTCAAATGTCTGTGAAGTATTACTGTGTTTTATGTTATGAACTCATTCTAAAGCTTGGGTTACCTAGAATGAACTTTATCAAAATAAGCTTATTTGCATGTTTGGAAAGAAATATTCTTGCATACTTAGATTGCTATGAGTCTGTGATCTAGGTTTTTATATTTTTTCTTCTCGTGAGGCTATTTCTCCTGTGTGTTTTTTTTTTCCTTTTTCTTTTCTTTTCTNTCTCAATGAACAAGTAATAAAACATCCTAACCCTAGGGAACAAATCAGGCAGTGAAAGGCACACAAGTGGTGCTGGAAAATTGTTGCTGTGGGTGAAAGCAAAGAGCTTTTCCATGTCTTCCCTCAAGGGAAGGGTGACAGAAGCTTAGGTTAGACAGCCTCTCATCATGGCACATTTGGCCTAAATGACATCATGCTTGTGCACATCAGTGCTGGTTCTGGTACAGAGTCAGTCCAAGAGGAATTACAACTCAGGTGGCACAGATCCTCCTGCAGCAGCTTGCCATGCAGAAGGATGTGCCTGCTATGGCAAACCTTCCCAGAGCTGCCAGGCATCTCTGTAGTTCTGCACCCTTCTTGTCTTCTTCACAGCTGGCAGAAGGCTCACACCAACAGTATAGGTAAAATATTTTTTTTTGCTGTCTTAAGAGGAAAAAATAACATTCCCAGAGCAGGATGTCCTCTTTATGTGCCCTATCACAAAACACAAAATCTTCTTGCACGAAGACCATGCAAAGCCCTTTTCACCTTATATGGGTGCGTTCTTCTGCAGATGCTGAGCTCATGCAAGACCCAGCCAACAGCAATGACAGACAGAGCTGACAAATTCAAGAGCCTGCACATCCTTGCTCTCATTTTCAGCATTAAGCCAGGATTAAAGCCAGCAGAGTGTTATTCTGTTCAGCTTGTATTTCTACTACCTCTTACACCAGGAGTGGGAAGAGGGGTGGGTAGCCGAGAAGCAGGGAGGAAGTGCACAGAGGAGCTTGGCAGTCAAGCAATGGAGCCCTTCATCAACATTGTTTTACTTTCTTGGTCCATCTGGTACCCATGGCACATGCCTCCTCTGCCTCTGTCCAAAGCCACCCTCAGGGGTGGTCTGCGCCCTCTGGATGCCATATGATATGTGCCTCTCTTTCTCTAAACACTTGCATACAATGTGCCACAGACCTGGCCCGCAGACTGCTTCTGGCCTCACCACCACCTCATGAACACAAAGCACAAGTTGTGTTAATAAAATATGACTTTAATGTGGTCTGCCCTATTGGACTTCTGAGCATTTCAAATTTTCTCTCAAGGCTATTAGCACCATGCTCGTGATTATCTTAGCGCATTCTTGCTCCTGGGTTTCCATACTCTGTATCATACAATGAACTATACTCCACTGTCATAGCTCAATTGCAATGAATTGTTGCAGTGAAATTCTTTGGGAAATAAAGTTTCTCTTCAATCTCCTCCTCGTTCATCCGAGAAAGCCATTTACTGGGTTTGAGCAGGAATCTCTTGAAGGCTGCTGGTTGATTGTAAGATAGCCTCAGTTTCTCACTGGGTCACAAAGGAGCACAAAGGAAGGCAAAAGCATCCTCTCTTGTCTGACATTATTTCCTTTTCTGTCTTTTCCTTTCCACTGCTGTGTGCAAGGCCTGCATAATGAGGTCTTCATTATTCAGGATGTTGTATTCACCCAGCTGAACCAGACGGTCATATGCCTTATCAGTATATGTGACTGAATATGTCGAATAAGGGGAACAGCGGCCGTAGAGATCAACTTTGCCGTCCTCCATCTCTGACTCAGTGCGCTTCTGACCTAGGAGGAAGAGGTGACAAATCACTGCTGAGAGATGGGAATTACTCTGGTCATAAGCAAGCAAGCTCGTAACAGAGCAGGGAAAGCAGATATCTCTCCACAGAGAGAGTTTGTAATATAAATTGTTCTTGTGGGGGGGTTGTTTTTTTTGTCAGTTATTTTTTAAACAAATAATTCTTTTTCAAAGTGACAGCTCAGTCCTCAGCTCAGGTGTATATCAGCTGCTTCATATGATGAGGGGAGAAAAATGGTAATTATTGCTCCTACATAGGTCTGCACTGCAGTTTTGAGCTGTGCCTGTGCTCACCATGTATCAACGTTACCTGCAAACTAACCAGCTTGGGGATTGAAACAGCACAGCCATGGCAGCAAAGCTGTCTTGTCCAAAAAAAGTAACCTTGAGCAACAGCGAGATTTGATGTATTTATATGAGGCAACTGTGAAGTTCAGGAGTTGCAGTATTAAATGTACTCCTTTAATAGACTGGCCGTGATATCAGCCTTTTTTAACAAGCTTGATTACTTACCTGGTGCTTTGTATTTTTGGAAGGTATCATTAATTAATGGGAAAAATAACAGTATTGGTGCTCCTGGAGTCTCAGCACCTTCGAAGAGGTAACATTCCTTCAGGTTTTTCCTGTCTTCTTCACTCAAGTCCACCCTGGGAAATAGGATGCCCTGCTCTGAACAGTACTTGCAGGTCTGGTCCAGAGCCTGGATCGATGAAGAGAGCAATACCAAGACTTAAAGAAGAAGATAGGTTCAGGATTCTTGGAGTCCAGTACCAAAGGGGGTATATTTTCAAAGCTGGTTGTGAGAGAACTCTAAAACCCCAAAGGGAAAGCATTGTAAAAGTGGAGAGAAGGTATTTGTTTTCCCTGAGTTCTTAGCACAAAACATTCATATCGTACATGAAAAACAAATGAGAATATTTACAACCTATACATGGAATATCACACTGCAGCATTAAGCTGAAAGTGCTAGTGGTTGACTTGTAGCAGAAGCAATATTGAAAACACCTAAGTGTTAAAAGCTTCCAGGTATGCAGCAGTTGAAGAAGAAATAGAAACTGCTTCAATTTCTCTCACCAGTATCTGTGATCCTGCGCTGTAATTTAAATGCAGGATGACGTCCACCTTTCTCTCTGGTTTTAAAAGTGGCATGATGCTTGTATTGATGAAAAATCCCGTATCTACGAGAGATAAGTATTCTTCTGATTGTGTCAGCTGGTTGGGAAATGTGTCTAACACAGTATCTAAAAAGAAAGATTTTTTTTTGCTGTAAGTGTAATAGTGCAAAACTGGTTAGTCTATTTTCCACTGTTAGACCACAACTGCAGAGCCCTAACTGGTGACTGACTGTCTTCTGGGAAGGGGGATTCATCATATGCCTTCTCTTCTGCTTTCCTAACTCCAGCCACATGCAGTTCTGGACCTGCACTGGCAACATTCATGGGGGTTTCTTTTGCCTACCACCAAGAGTGTCTTCAACTAGAGAAAGTGAGGACCACCATCAGGACCTGGTGCCCCAGCCTCAGGAGGCATGTGCTGCTGGCAAATTTTTGGTGTGGAGCTCAACTCTGCACCATGCTACATCCCAGTGTGCCACAACCGACTGATCTAATAGCGATTCTGCCCAAACTTGGTCTCTAACCATGGAGATTGGGTTTAATTTCAAATCTGGGTTTTCATTTTGTTTTGTTTGTTAATTCTTTTCCCAGGCACACAGGTCCTCCCCTACTTTTCTCAGCACTGTGCTACCTTTCCATCTGTGGAAGTGCTTGTTCTCCAGGTAGTCGTTATGCATCTGAAAGCCCTTCAGAAAGTTGTGCTCCTGGGCAACGGAGAAGCGGTCGGTGAGAGCGCTGCGGATAGTGCTGCTGAGGGGGCTGGTGGGGGTGAACAGGCGAGTCTTCAGCTCGTGGGGCTTCAGCGGTAGGAGAGGTTCTTCCTCTGCACAGCGAGAGACTGTTAAATTTTACCTGCCTAGAGCAAGGTAACCCCCCAAATACCAAAAATAAGTAATAAAGATCAGTCTTTTATTTACTTTAAAAGCCTGTGATGAAAAGACTTGATGAGCATAAATGACAAAGTGAAAAACAAAATGAAGTGCTACTCTTACCAGTCAAATATAATTTCCTTAGACAGTCCAGATTTGGATAGAAAATGAGACCCAGCATCAAGCAGCAATAAAAATCTGTATCAGACATCTGCATACTCATGGAACAAACTGAAGGTAGGCTTTGGAAAAGAGTAACTGTTGTACTTGTTTGTATTACAGTAGCTCCTGCTTAAGGTAGTCAACATCTTTTTGCTTTATTAGTTGTCTACAGATCAACCTTATTAATCCTGAACATCTTACTGTTCTGCCAAAATCAGTGTTCAGCCCTCAATGAGCACATAGGTCACAGAACTTGAGATTTTTTCGTTAACCACTTATGCTTTACAATATGAGACTTCGAAACCAATACTGTCCAGAAAGGCAGTGTGCCCTTTGAAGAAACACTTCAAAAAAATGCTAAATATACTGTGTACATTTCACCTAGTAGGTGGGTGTGACAGTTTATCTAACATTAAATCTAACAATAAATACACAGTGAAGAAGAAGTATGATGACTAACCTATATCGTCCATTTTGTCCTGGGTCCACCTGTGCCAGAAATCCTCTGATGAATGGGACAAATTCCAGATGTATAACACATTCAATGAAAATAAACTACTCCATATGCCTGTAAAAGAAAAGAGTTTTCTAACTTCAGCATTCTCACATCATGAATTTCAAAAATGTTATCATGAGGTAAAATTCACAAGGTTTATGCTTTTCTTTAGTTTCTATTAAATGGACGCTGTGTCATTTTTGATTTGGCTTGCTTATTTTGGTATCCAGTTTTCGTCTTATAGACATATTTTATTTTAATGAATGGCTAGATTTTTATGAATTCATGTGATTTAAGGAGCTTGGGTTTTCAGAAAAAAAAACCAAGCAAATATCACAAAGCTTGTATAAAAAGAAAGGATGAAAATTTGCAATATGAGAGATTTGATGGGAAATTATACTGGTAACAGGCTAACTGCAATGTGACCTTAAAGCTTTTCATTTGAGCTTCCATTTCTTTTACTTTGGGCATGCATTTGCCTGTGTCACTCCAAATTACCACTCTGATGGGCAGGGTTGTGTGGGCTGGCAAATTTTTGTGTCTGTCCCTGTGTACAGATGAAGGGAACTCCTCTCTTTCACAGACCTCCAAAGGAGCACAACCCACCATCCAGAGACCTCAGAGCCTGTCCTCTGCGTTTGGAGACTTCCCTTTCTAAGAATAAGCCTGCTAACACACCAAGAGGTCAATTTTGACCATGGATTTCAGAACTCGAGAAACTATTTCACTGGTTATTCCTTAAGGCACAATTTCTCCCTTTTTTTTTTTTTTTTTTTGGTTCAGAAAGTGCAAGTGTATGCACTAGGGTAAAACAGTGCAGTTTCTCCCTCACTCAAAGTCAAGTGGCCAGTCAAAGAGAAGGTTGCATTCGAACCATTGAATGTGTGGACAAGGCAGGTCTTCTGGAGCGAGTGGGACCTGGCAGGCTCAAACACACCACAGAACAGTGGAGAACCCACGTGAAGGCTCGTGTAGGCTGCTTATAGGAAGCACACAAATTACTGACTACCTGTGAGACAGGCAAGAGGCAGCACACTTGGAGCTGCTCTGGAGGTCAGCTTTTTGGAGTGGCATGAGAAGAACCAACAATTCCCAGGGACCTGGATTTTATTGTTGGCCTGGAATCAATAATATATTTTTGTTCAAAACTAGCTTTAAAAATGAAAATAACTATTTGTCTATCACTTTGAATTTTCTTTTTTACAGAAAACAGAATCCACTATTCTAAATATTAATTCAGAATGAGGTATTTATTCTCTACACAAAACTGCCCTTCCAGTCATGCACCTGTTCTTTATTGGTGCTTAGTTTACATAGCTCACAACTAAAAAAAAAAAAAANTAATAAAAAAAAAAAAAAAAAAAATCAGATGTTTTCAAGACAATAGCTTACCTTCTAAGAAACAGATCCGGGATTCAGGGAGCTTCTTCATTAATCGACCCATGAAGAACTCACTGCCAAAATCCTCAGAGCGAACAAAAACTCCGTATTTTTGCAATCCTACCTCATAAGGTGTGAACTCTACCCATTCTGTGAAAAGGAATGCACAGAAGAGAACAATGTTTTACTACAGCCCCTTAACTATGGATAAAAATGTTGCTACCATGGGAATGAAAAGAGTTAAAAATGAAAATAATTTCTACAGAGAAAATCTAATATTTCAGACAAATAGCAAAGAGTTATAAGCATGATACAAATGAAAACCAGTGAACACGAGAAGTCTTTTGAATATTTTTGAGTCTATTGCGTAGAAGGTCAAACTTCTACCTGACCACAAGGACATTATGCCAATGCACATCAGGTGAGGTTCTGGTCTTTAACAGAGAGGGCTTTTTTTAGTCTATCTGAACAGACTGTCCCTGGATTGACCAGTTTAAATATAAAGACAAACGACTCTCAGAAATCTCATAATTACCTTTGAAATCCAGAGTGCTATAGTTGTTCTTGACATTGACTGCAGTATAGATAGGCAAAGGGTTCTGACCACGATCAATGGCCCGTTGCTGATCAGAGAGTTTATGGCTGTCCTTCTGTGATTCCAGAAATACGGTTACATTGAGAAAAAAATTAGCAGAGGAATGTTTTCCCTGGATCTAAACTTGTAGGGCAGTAAAAATCCTGCCTCTAATATATAATGCATGCTGGAGTTAAATTCTGAGATGTTCCATATTTTCCAAAATTCCTGTGAGACTCCTGTTACTGAAATATCTGCAAGCCCTGGAATCCAGATTATTTGATGACCATTATGATGAAAATGGAAGGAAATACTCAAGAGCAGAAAGCAATAAACCAAGGTATATACCAGCTTAACATGTTATGCTGCAAGTTGTTGTAAGACTTCTCACCCATATTTCACAAGTCTTCAGGTCCATTTGTTAATACTTTTCACAGGCATTAAGATACTGTCTGTAATATTGTTATTTCTAAACAAAATCTTTGCATAACATGCCAACAAACTGTAATATAAAATATCATATTATTTTCAAAATGTTAATTTTGTAGTTCTCTCAGAAAAAGATATTCGAAATCTCACAAGCAAGAATGCTGCTTCCCACCGTGGATGGATAGCTAAAAGAGTGTCACCAAATGTTTTGAAAATGACTGGGTGCTTGCATACACTCAGTATCGTAACAAGTGACTTTTCTCAGAACAAACAAGAAAATATCATCTCCAGAAATTAATTTTCAGAAAATTGTAAGCCACTGTAAACTCTGCTTTATGACATACTGTACCCCATCATGCAACAAAGATTCCAGGACAAGCCCCCAGAGATCTATAAAAGATGTTTTGCGGCCCTCTCTTTTCCGTTGACACAGCTGCTTTTTGTAATACTTCAAATACTCCAAGGAAAGCGAACTTATTTTGCATTTTGTCATATGTTTTCGAGCCTCGCTTATTTGCTTATCGAGATCCTTTTGTGACCAGTCAGCATCTCTGTACAAGTTTGACATGGTCCTAGGAAGAGGAAATATATATTGAAGAGGAAACAAACAAACAAACAAACAAGGTTTGAATTAAGCAATAGCTATATTTCCTGCTTCTATTTTAAGTTCTTGGTTTGAAATTAAGCAAAGGCTTCCACTCTTCAGTTGTGTGCTCCCCAAGAAATTATTGCATTCTCTTTTAAAAGTCACAATCAGTATCCCTGTCAAAATGACGTGCAATTTTCCATGAGTTGTTTTTAGAAAAACACTCATTTTCAAGCTGTTGCAAATTACGTGACATTCTCCCATGAAAAGACTTTAATCTGTCATCTGAAGGAGATCAAAAAACAGGACTACTGAGAAGGTATCATAAGTGGACTACTGCTGTCCACCCTAGCCTACCTCAACACATCACTGTCTTGAGGAAGAAAGCCACGAGGAGCTGCCCAGTCCTACTTACCAAGTTGTACCAGACAAGCCAGTCAGGTACGAGGCACAGTCCAGGACATGGAGTTTCTTGAGCCCCCGCAGACTGCCATACAGCGCGGTCAAAGATCTCATCCCGCCTCCTGTAGTCATGATCGCCACCACTGGGGTCTGAGCAACACACGAACAGAAAGGGCTGGCATCAGGCAGTGGACTGCAGCTGGACCAGGAGCTGCGCGCCCCGCTCTCAGCAGAGACCTCCTGTTACAGAAAGCCTGATGCCATCACAAGCACAGACGGCTTTCCAACTGATTTCTACTGAAACATAAGACACTGTTTATTTTATAAAAGATGACAGGAATAAAAATAATGACTTCTTTACTTGGACAATTGAGACTTGTCTCTAATGCATTCAACACGTGCTCAGTACAAAACAAAAGAAAATGCATTCATTCAAAACAATACAGACAGTAAGAGAGAAAGCATTAGTTGTAAAGTCAGGAATTAAAAGAGATCTCACAGGTCAAAGAGAATAGGAAGGATTATCAGCAAGGATGACAATGGTAGGCTAAAAATTGTGGAAGAAGCGATTTCTGTACAGGGAATATCCAGTCTGGCTTTCAATGAAGGTGGAGCAGCAGAAGAGTCAAACTCAGGATAACAACTGCAAGTGACAAACGACAGGGTGAGATTAGAGGTATGGAGCACTACTAGAAGTGTATGTAAGATTAAAGATAAGGAAAGGCAGCAAAAAAAATTGGCAGAGAAGGAAAAGAGGTCATAGTTGAGGAGGCATTATGCCAGGGAGGGCAAGGTAGCAAAGAGAAAAAAGGCAAGGAATGTCACAAAGTTGAACAATGTATAGAGACTTGAAAGCACCAGAGATGAACAGCAAGTGAAAACATATGAGAAGATGGGGCAAATAAGAACAAGGAGACAGAGCACAGAGGAACTGGGTCAATTTTCTGTTCTTGACAGTAACACTTGCAGAAAGACTGGAAGGCACAGGTTGATGGGAAATTTTGAGACAGAGCTAGAAACTGCAACTCAGTGTCAAGGAAAACAGTGCTGGAATTAAAAGCAATACAGCTGGAATGGGACAGTGACATAGCAGATGAAGGACAAAATCAGAGTATACCGAAATAAGGTGCAGCATCTGGGACCCCTCGCTGCCATGACCATGAGGAGTGAACAGGAGAGGGGAGTGCAGATTTTGGAATTTAGTCATGGTAGGTCTCACGTGACCCCAGTTTTGACCCTTGGTGCCTCTGGGCCACCCAAGCCACGGATATAGTGAATATTCAATATCAGACTAGGTGTTCTCACTGCTAGGCACTCATTAGATGTTTTGAATATTTGCCCTACAGACCTCATGGTCCAGCAGATCCTGTTCCAGCTGCAGGACCTTCTTCAGAGCAGCAGCAACATACTTCTGCCTTTTGCATAGAAAGTCTTGCTCCTGCACGCAGAGGTCAAACCCTAAACGCACATCAAGGTGGTCTGGGCTGGAGCAGAGATCAGGGAAAAAAGAATATTCCGTTTTATTATCGGTAGAAAAGTTCATAATTTCCAATACAAATAAATCTACTAAATCCACAAAGTACTGCATTTACAGGAAGATTCTTTCCTATACTCCCGAACAGGTACTCAGTGCTGCATGAAAGAATGACGGAAAAAGGAACTGCTAAATTTCTCAGCAGTTATTAAAAAAAACAACCAAACAAAAAAAAAACTAAAGGAAGACATTCCTACAGACAATTCCTCTTACCAGTCTTCTGCCTTCGCATGCAAATCATATCCTTTATCCTGAAAAGCAAGAAAGCAAACAGTGTAAGCGTGATAAATTGCTTTAGCACTCCACCCTGCAGCCTCAGAAAGACTCTTATTGTGTGCAGTCCTAGCAATGCAGATACAAATCGGGAGATCTGAATAATTCAGCAGTGTATTTGAATTGACTGCAAAGGTTTATTGTGAGGGAAGTTGTTCAGTAATTCCCAATGTTTTGTAGTGAATGGAACATCTGATGACAACTGCTGTTTACAAAGGAAAGTAGTGATAATTTACACCTTACACCTCCCTTCCAACATTACCTCTCCTGGGTTATCATTAGGCAGACAGCCAGGCTGCAGCCACACTACTATTTTACACAGCAGCATTTGTTCCTTCTTTTGTGTGGCTTATACCCTACAAAAGTTGTGATCCTTCGATTCTATATGGATTTTCTTTAACCGTGGATCTAAAATTGCTTTTCAAAGCATGGTCAGCATCAGCAAGAGATTGGTGCTGCCTTGGTTAGTTCAGGTGCCCCACACGTGTGTGAGAAGATGAAAAGCAGAGCATCAAAATTTAGCATGAAGTAAGGTCAGGATGGAGCAACAATATCCTTTGTATTTCCACATGCATTAAAACAGAACAAGACACAACCCGGCCTTATTACCTGAATACCCACAACAGTATTTGGGGCATTTTTATTTGCATGCTTTCATTGTCAGAAAGTACCCTGGTAATCGTCAGAACATTTCAGAGTGAACAAATAGGTCAGGAGCTCCCAGTCTCCTCAAGCAGAAACTGAGGTCTCTGCTCTGCAGACCTTGTGTGCCCCATTCCCATTAACCCACACCAGTGCAATGAGGGTGGGACTCCCGATCCCATGCAGAGACATCAGGCTGTCCCGCAGTGAGACCAGTCTTCCCAGTGGCACGGAGATGCATTGGCAAGGACAGGGGAGACCTGGATGAGACCACTGCAGATGGGGCTCCAAGGGACTGTACAGTTCATTGGGGATGCAGGCTCGCACACTCAGATTTCTCGACTTCTCCCACAAAAGAGCAGGCACTCACCTCTGCTAAGATCATGTTTTTTCCACTTGGAATGGAATGAAGTTCCATGTTTGGAGAGCCTGAGTTTGTACCACACAAACGGGAGTGCTGAAAAGATATAAATATATCCAGTTTTTTCATATAAAACAAAAAATAGTTTTTTCAGCTATTTATGGTGCATGTTGTTTTACATGCCACTACCATGCTTTATGGAACTCCAGTAATAACATACGTAGGAGGGAGGTGGTCTCTTCCCTGGTAGCGTAACATCCAGCATTGGCTGCTTATATTTGGCATAGTGGAATTTGGCAGGATAGGGGGAGCCGAAGACCAGATCAGATCCCAGTGTAATGCCTTGGGTGCCCTCGTATGAGCCTTGCACTTTAAAGGAGAATTCTTTCTCTAAGGAAATGACACAGAAGCAGACACAGCAGTTTTGATATCAAAATTGGAAACAAAAGTCCTTACAACATCTACCACAGGGCTGTTCTCATGTTTTGATTTGTTGCTTTTTTTTTTTTTTTCAGTCCTACATTAAGCCAATTGCCTTCATAATATTAGCATGTCACGATTTAAAAACTGATGGGGAAGTAACCTCACTTGATAAAGATTTCCTCGCTTTTTTCTTCTTCTTCTTTTCAACCACCTGAACTTCCAAGCAGCAGATTTTGCGAGACTGTAAGAGACATGAGCAATAAAACACTTCATGAGCAGGGAATTTTCTAGTTTGAGATTTTGTTTCCCAGTCTAAGCTCCTACTGCTGCTGATATGGATGCTACATAGGCAGCGCACTGTCTCCTAAAGAAAACTTTATCTCTAAACCACAACCTTGTTTTCAGATGTTGGCTGGAACAGGAGTCTCTGAGAAACCAGATACAGCCAGGGCAAGGCTGGCAGTGGTGGCATGGAGGAGCAGGGCTTGCAGGAGGGAGAAGGTAAAGGCATGTACCGTGAGGCAGATGATGATGAGGGAAATTGCAACGCTTCAGTGCTAGCTTTGCTAAGTCAAAGGGTATATTGGCCTGCTGACGGTGAGTCAAGTAAAACAGGTGTGGCAACAGGACAAGAAAGATGACAAAACATGACACTCACCACTAGTACTCCATTAGTAATGATGGTTTCAGGAGGGCCTGAGCTAGGAAACAGAAAAGAAAATACAATTTTAATAACTCAGTATAATTACAGCATAATTTATGAGCCACACCCTTCTTCTCATTTTCCTCTTGCCTATTTTTAGCTATGTATAGGATCTGAAAGAAAAAAATCAGGAGACTTGCGGCGCAGCCTTCCTCATTGCACTGTCAAGGTACAGTTATCATCGTACCGGCTAGTCCAGTGCTGGGGCTCAGCAAAAAGATAGGTACTGCAGGGTGAAACTGTGCAGTGACTTTATGCTAAGCCCTAAGCTGAAACTGCAGATGGTTTTACCGAATCCTGTTTTTAAAGAATTGCAGTTTGCCTGAGATCAAAAATCCAGTGATTATTCCATGTTCTGTTATGATTTGAAAGGAGGCAAATCCCCCTGCAAATCTCAAAGACAAGGGCATAACAGAACAGCAGTCCTGGTATTCTGGTCTTAAATAGTATTCATTGCAATAGACAAAGAAAAGATTTTAGGGTATTCTCCCTGCCTGCGTAAAGTTCATGGAAGGTCATCCTGGCATGCACCAGTTCGTCAGCTCATACCACAGATTCCATGGGAAACCGTGTTAGTTAGTCATCAGCATCATCAAGGAATGATGCACTCTGGACAATTATGCTAGATTATTCCATGCCTCAGAACTGCAGTTTCCTCTTGCTGCAGATTATGTTGCATTTCATATTTACTCACATATTATCCAATGCAAATCCCACTTCCAGCTCCTCATTTCTCTGGAAAATAAAGAAAGGAAAAAGTATTTGGCACTGGTCTACTGGCAGTTCTCATAATGCAAGTTCTCATTCTTATAATGTAGGTACACACATTGCTCGTGGCTGGCAGAGCATTTAAAATATGGGCATATGCCACTTCTCGCCTGTCTGTCTTGAGCCTCAAGATTCTTTATCACTAGGATGATTCTGGATGCCTGTCAGAGCAGTTTTTAACAAAGAAAGTGGTCAGCTTGCCCTCTTCTGCTGGGAGACCTGTGGCACAGTGACAGAGCCAGGTGGAGATGTTGTCTTGTACCGAGTTTGCCAGCGAAGAGAAAGAGGGTCTGCTGAGGGCAGCGGCCAAAACCTTCTGGTGCAAGGAAGGAAAACGGTGGCATGCAAAGCAGCTGTGGAAGAGGACAACCACTTTGGCAACATGTTGAGGGCACTGGAGCAAAGGTAAATCTAATATTATGGCTTCCTCTGTGGGTAGTGGAGAAGAACACAATTCCTTAGTGGAAGAAAGCACTGAAGAGAGGAACACAAAAGTGGGGCCAGAAGGGATGATGAACGGAAAAGTAAGATCATGCCATAGGTTACTTATTTGCTCAAAGGAGGCAAGAGTAATTACTGCATTGAAGACACCAAAAAGTTCTTAATATAGGATAAAAAATGTTATGAAGGCCTGAAGATCATGAATTCTAACTACTGTAGCTGTGCAAGTGCAGTAATGAAAGATTTGGATACAGCACCCCTAATCACCTAGACTGTAATGAGCTGGATTATAACCAGCAGAATGTTTCTATTTCCTCCAAGGGCTAGTGAAGTCCACACACTACTTCTCTGGTATTTTGCAAAGAAAGAAATGTTCAAATAAGGCATTTAGAGATAATGAACTGCAAAGCAGAGTTTGGATGCGTGTAGGTAAGATCAGCTGGATGGTGCGTGACAGATGCACAAGAGACTAGGAGGGAAATGGAAAAGCAGAGGTACTGGCTGAACATGCAGGGAGATGGGATGCGCCTTCTCATCTGTTAACCTCCAGTTGCTCAATCCTGATATTTGGTTGCTAGAGCATGACACTTGCTGATGTCCCCACACAAAGAAGCCTGCCTGACAAGTGTGATGTTCAGTGAAGCTACTGGACTGGGCAAGGTGGGGGCAGTTTGCCCTCTGGCCAAAGCAAGTTCAGAAACAGGCTCCAGAAAGGCCCATTGCAGCTGGTAGATGAACAACCGAAAACAGAGATTCACAAAACACATAATTGGCCTTCACGGTATCAGATAGAACCACTCCCATGGTTAACATGTGGGCAGGCTGGATTCGAAGTGCTGATATCCAAGGCTGCGTATATAGGTGCAAGAGGCTGATGTGACAGCCTTGCAAGTGGATCAGCTTGGTGGCAGAGCACGGCATCAGCAATCCCACCCGGAGAAAGCATCCATCTTCCTCATGCTTTCCACCCAGGGTATGGGGTGTTCCTCACAGAAATGAACTGTCAGAACCTCCCTGAACACTCAAAACAGGAACATTTCTTGTTGCGAAGCTGAGTGTCGTGACTTGGACACCTTGTTTAAACACCCACGCCACGGTCTGTAATTAGCAACTACTCTGGTTCGACATTTGGTCCCGATCACCGAGCTATTACTTCCTAATTACTAGGTTAAGTAACAAGTTATGACAAAAGCATCATGTGACTTTTCTTGGTGTGGACACCCTCCTGTAGGATCCTCGATGGGGGCAGGCTCAACAAGGTGGTAGTTTTGCAGAGACATTTGCAGTTTGTCAGTATCTGGCTAAATACACCAACAGCAAACTTCGGTGTGCCTACGTGAAGAGGCTTTCCCAAGTCAGAGTGGAAAAACTACTCCTTTTTATGTGGCTGGGTAATCCATACATAAAAAGGAAAAAAAGAAAGGCATTGCAAATAACATTTTAGACAGAAAAGCAGACAAAAAAATGTTCTTGTCAACCAATTCTGTATCTTATTTCAGACCTCACCTGTGAATCACACTTGAAGTGCATGAAGACTTGTTCTCCCAGGGAAAGTTTGGCTATATCGAAGTACACCGTGAAGAGGTGATCGTCTTGAGTAACCACATCCTTATCATAGAGCCCCAGCTCCAGCACATTCTGGGAAGGGAAGGAAAGGGAAGGGCAGTACAAATGTATAAATGTGACAGGTGACATTTAAAGCAGTAGATCCTTTTTTATTCAGCTTCTGTGATGAGTGAGAGGAAGTAAAGAGAGCAGGAAGGAAAGGAGGTGGAGGGGAAATGAACTCCATGCACACTTCTGCCTACAAGGAGGAGTGAGGAGAAACTACGCTTCTCAAAGGTCACGTTCTACCCGTGGCTGAGTGATATACTTGTCTTTCATGGCATGGAAAAACATCATGACGGTAAATGTTATTCTCTCATCTTTCTGCATATTTCTTTGTCTCTCAGGAAAACTACATGTGTCCCCTTTGCAAAAGGATGAAACCTGGTGGTTGCTCCCTAGATCACGGACAACAGGGAAGTCCCAGCTCAGTACCTTGACCTGACCCTGGATTCTGAAGTAGAAGGTTTCATTCCACACTGGATCTTTGCAATTCTGGATGGTTTTAGTCTGAAATTTGTCAGTTGAAGCAGTTGGTAGCCACAGGCTCACGTAGCAATCAGTCTGGCTTACTGTATGTTAAAAAACAAAAACACATCTAAAGTGAGAATTTGCTCTAGAAGAATAAATGATTTGAACAACATGAGGTTTTGCTTTCAAAGAGAGGCACTATGATACATGATGTCATATTTGTCCAACATAAACATTACAATTTAGGTAATAGGCGTGGAGAAAAAAAGACATGGAAAGGGACATGATTCTTCTCTGAACAAATGCAATTAGAGATATAATAAATGCATTAAATCAAAGGGCTTTCTCCTTCTATGTCATCAGTCAGTTAGCCCACAATAAAAAAAAAAGTCTGTGGCACCCCATGCCATCACATGGACTGCCAGTTTGCTTATGGTATATTTTTCAGATCTGGGAGCCAGTTTCAGCTCTTGCAAAAGGGACAGCTCTGGTGAAGCCAGAAAGCTGGGCAGTGGAGTAGGGATCCAGAGAGCAAATAAACACAGAGGTTTCTGTTGAGTTTCAGCACTGCAGAAATGCAGAAGAGCAGACTTCAGACACAAGTACTTGCCTTGAAAAAACTCAAATGCTTTGTGGGTTTATTAACATATAGAAGCTGCTACTCAGCAACGCCACAGTGACTTTGCCAGCTGGTTTGGAAGGAAATTAGATGTGATATTAGTGATGTAGGGTACTTGCGTCAAATGCAGATTTGTTGTAACTAGTAACAAACTGCAAGATCAAAGCTGTAATGGTATATCATGTTGACAGAAGGGATTTGTGTAGCCAGTGAGAAACATATCCCAATACGTTAACCAACATGGCCAAGGAACACTTGGAAAAATGAATAGGAAGGAGGGTAAAATCAGGTATGAAGAGTGTACAACAGAGGGTAGTTTTCCAAGCCTTTCCTCCAAATAGTAGTTCAGGACAAACATATCACCCTATGCCTGCAAGGGTTAAGGAAACAAAGTGATTGCTTCTATTTTAGCATGATAGAACATTAAAAACAAAACAAAACAAACAACAACAACAACAACAAAAACAAAGCTTCTTGATTTCTGCATAAGTAAAGCTATAATCTTCTGTCATATTTCAGCTGCAGGCCATCAGAAGTGAATCTACAAAATGTAACAACACCTAGCTGTGTTTAATCTGTGAAAACCGGTACTCAGGGAATCAAGGTGTGGTCCTCTGGATTAGTTACCCTTCAGAAGCTTTAAGTACAAGCTAAATTTGAGATAATGCTACTCCGCTTTCAGTGTTTGTTCCATTATTCCAACCAGTTTGCATCTTTTGTTACATGAATATACTCCAGAGGAAAACACAGGAGACCTTTTCGCATTTCTTGCCTTCAACAGACTGCAGCAGCTGCTTTCCCTGTTCCCTTCACTAATGCAGAGAAATATATGTGATAGGTACAGCAGTGACCTTATACAGTCATCTCTGCACAGAATGGGGCTAACGCAAACAAGAGAAACACGCTGTGTTCATTGCTGGAATAAGCATGCCAGTGGGGGACTTTCTCCATCCACAGAAGAAACCAAGAAAGCCCTTTCCTTGGAGCAGGACTAGCTAGTGCCCCGTGAAGGTTAAGGGGACCATACAGAGTGCTGCAGATACTTACAGACATCTGCCCGGTGGATATTTCTTGCTCTTATGATTCTTATAGTTAGTAAGTAGCACGGAGATGATTTTATCTGCAAGAAAAAAAATAAAACCACACACAAAAGACTAGAATGAATGCTAAAGGCAAATAGCTCATTTAGGAGTTAGAAATGATCAAGAGAGAGAAATACCCAGATCATACACAGCTTGGCTGAATTTTTCTGTGTGATTAAGAAATGGTCAGTACCTTGGTTTTTCTACTAGTATCTAAATCGTGTACTACACTGAAAGGCTTTTCTACTGTTATAGCATAGAATGAAGATTTATTTAATTATAGGGAATTCCTTTGCTTTCTAACTAAAATCCAGCTGCACAAAGTGGTAAGATTCAGACTCAGTTTGGGAAAGGAATTACTTCTCGAATTTCAAAGGTAGAAAAAGAAAAGCTGCTTTAGGCTTTTTGCAAGTGATAAAATTATCATTATGGGGATCAGTTCCCATCCAGCTATTACACAAGTTTGGACTCCTGGGCTGCGGAGTATGATTTTCTCATATTCCTGCTCTTTTATGCATACATTGCTCCCCCCAGTATTGCATCAGTATTCACAGGCTTGATGGACTATATGTCCATGTGGTATCTCTCTCATAATGCTTAGCCCAGCTGCAGCTGAGGCTACCAAATATATGTTGTCTATACTGGGGGCAGTTACCAAGTAGGCTAGTGAAGAACGAGCTAAAAGTAACCTTCATGTAACCAAAGCACCCAGTCCTAGGAAAAGCCAACAGCATTGGTGCTGTTCAGCTGCATAATCAGTGGCTGGGTGCACAAATCAAGGATGTCAATCCACAGCTAAGGATCCAAAGAGCAGCTCTGGATAAGACCATCCACTTGCGTTTGTGTCTAAAACCTAACTCTAAAGGCATAGAAATGAGGGAGCTACAGGTGGAAAAAGTTCATAACAGAGCCAAAATGCACAGTAATTACAGAGAGGTGAGGGCACTGTGCAAGCCCTTGATGCTCCAAGATTTCAGTGAGGACAGAGCAGAGGTGAAGGAAACTGAAAGCAGCTATTTAAAAATAAATCCTGCGCTGTCTGTATTTTTCTGCTTAGTCATTTTTTACTTTACTTTGAAGCCTTCTGTTTGCAGCCTTATAAGAATCGCTGACCTTGTTTTTGCCATATAAAGCTTCTTTATGAAGCTCCCTGTCAGCTCTTGAAAAGCAAGCAAGTGTGGGTTGTGACTGCAAAGCGGGGAGCGCAGAGCCCCTCAGGGGAGCTGGGCTGCCGGGGCTGCCAGGCAAGGGGCCGTAGTCTGGAATGAGAAAGAGGAGTGAGGAAGGGCTGGTGCTGCCAGTGGCTGGCTTTGGAGAAGCCACTCTCCTGGAAGGCTCAACTCAGTTTCAGGAACTGGGTCCCTGGAGTGACCCTCATGGCCTGTTGCGATCCAAAAGCAGCAGAGAGGGAGTGCAGATCGAACAAAGTGCTCAGGCATGTGGACATACCCTGTCATAACCAGGGAATCTTGGCTTAGACACCACAGAGGTGTAAATCATGAATGGACAAAACCCCATCACCAGCGTGGGCTTTGCCTAAAAAAGCTTGAGAGGGTTGGTTCATTGCCTTGAACCTGCCATGATCCTTGCATTGCAGAGTTGCATTTTAGAAAGTATTTTCTTATCTTCAGCTTTTCCATTCGACCAGTCAACAGAAAGGATTGATTATTCCTTAAACTGTAAGCACAATACTTGCGGCTCAGTATCTTAACTCAGCTCAAAACAGTAAAATGCCGAGTTCCTCATTATTATTAAATGGCTGTAAATTAGAGAGAAAAAGCTCAAAAAAATCTATTTAAGCACATCTGGTCCTGTGGTTTCTAAAAGGAAGGATTTCGCACAATATGCCCAAAATCTCCTGGAAAACAGCTGAGGTTCCTTCCTTTTTTTGTAGAGGCCAGCAGTAAGATTAATCCAGGAAATCAGGTGTTGATTTCCTGCCACTTCAGGATTGTGCCATACTCACTGTAGGAGTAAGCAGCTCAATTTTACAGTTACTACTACCTACTTTGGCAGTAAATTTGCCCTTGTGCTTTGGCAAGACAAATGCAGCAGAAAGCCTAATCAAACCCATCCTTTTAAAACTATAAATCTTATTAAAACAGGATTCATTTCCCATCTGCCAAGGATAGAGAACAACATTAGGACTTGAACATGAAGCAAGACTGTGTAAGTGAAGTGATCAAAATGATAAGCTGGATGCTGTTTCATGGAGGCAGCTGGATGGGTTATGAGACCTAATTAGACTGTTCAGTAGACACTGAAACCTATCCCTTCTCACCCAGGCTCCACCCAGCAGAAAAGTTTCTTCTACAGTTTTCTTTTAAATTCTCCTTTGTGGTACCTTTGTAGCAGAAGTCCACTGTTCCCCATCGGAGTTCAGCTGCATAATTCCTTCTAGCGGACTGGTTTGTGTCATCATCTCCTGCAACAAGAAGGGCCAGCATTACCCCTGGAAAAGTCATCCTGTCTCTTATCAGCAATCCCCATCAGGAATTCAGAACCGCAAAGCAATGAAGGGGAGCCCGTGGTCAGTGCTGCCCACAGAGCCTCAGCAGGTAAAGATACTTCCAGCTGTGCCCGATGCCATTGCCTGCGCTGTGCTTGCCCCAGCAAGGCTGGGCAGGGGTGTAGCAGCAAGGCGAGGTCCACCCTTTGCATGACACACCAGCAGGGACGACTGATCCTAGCTCTGACTGTTAAAGGAACAGCAAACCTGTCTCCAGTAAGCACACCCTGTAATTAATTTTTCACCTTGAAGCGCATCTCTGTGCTCCTTAATACTTCTTTCTAAGGTTGCATACAGCAGGTTTCTGAAACGAAGAAAACCTCAACATATACAAAATGCTCCTTTTGTAATTAAATTCTTACTCCCCAAGCAGTTTTCCCTTCCTTTCTATGGCTTGCTATCATTTTTAATTTCTATAATGAGTTCTTGAAGCACTGACTTTCCTCTTCCTGTGCAGAGTCACTTACAACCAATGATAGGTCAAGAAAGCCGTCCTGCCAGTACACGAAGTAGCGCATAACCTGCTGAGGTCCTGGACACCTTGTTTTCTCGGCACCCTTCTTACCTGAGACAAAACTCCACGTGGCTCCATTGTGGCTGCTCTTACGTACATGTCCAGTGTTATCTCTGGCAATGCAATTTCACATCTCCCAGCTTCCAGAGACACCAATAGTTTAAATGTCTCATATGCAGGTGAGCAACTATTTTATAAACTGACTCAGAGCCCCACCTCTGCCTGATTTCTTAAACCCAGTTATTCCCCTCCCATTTTCTTATGCTAGGAAACTGAATCTTGTGGCAGAATAAATAGGGGAAAAGAAAAAAAAAACCTCTGTCTGTACAATGGCTGGAAGTATGCTTTTTGAGTCTCTTTGACCAACACTGGCCAATGGCAGGTTTATAACTAATGGTAAGAGAAGGATACCCTTTTATCTGAGCATTACACTTGGCAAGACTCCAGTAAGATGCAGAAACAGTACATAACCTAAACACAGTTAATCTGCAGTAATAAGTAGATCACAGAATCACGGAATCACAGAATCGTCTAGGTTGGAAGAGACCTCCAAGATCATCTAGTCCAACCTCTGTCCTAACACTAACAAGACCTCCACTAAACCGTATCACTAAGATAGTATGCAACAGCTAATAGAAAAAAAGAGGGACAATACTATTGATCTCAGACTTAACTTGTTGCAAAAGCCAGCTTACAGGTTTCTGTACCACTTATCCCTGCAACTGCAGGTCTAGGTGTGCAGAGCAGACACACAAACATGGTATTTTGTCTCTGCTCAGCCAAGGTCCAGCAGAGCTGGGTCTCTCTCTAAGCAGTTGTATCCTTTTTTCCTCCTTTCGTATGGCTTGTTATTATCACTTCTGTTTAGATGAAGAGTCCTGAAGCCATAATTTTCCTTAGCTTGGCTCCACCCCTGTGAATACTTTTGTGCTACTTTCCAGTTCAGACTGACTCTGGCTGTAACCTGGCTCCTGTGACTGACTCAATAAACCCTGCCAACTAGAGGCAAGACTCAACACCAGCTGCACTTTGCCCTCTGCACCAGTGGAGGGGCTCCTGGGCTCACCTGCGAACCCACTACCGCAGTGGGACACCTGCATCTGCCACCGGCATGGCTCCCAACTCACTGGAAAAAGATTAAAAAGGGCATCAAGGGCTGTTGTATCTTCAGCAGGTCATAGCAGATCAAAATCACTGGAGGAAGGGAATCCTTTGACTTCCCAGTTCCCCTGGTGTATTGCCTATGAGCAAAAAGTTAGCTATTTCCTGAGCACTCCTGGGCTTACTTGTTAACTATTGTTAGTAGCCAACGCAATATGCATGCACATTCCCATTCTGCGCATTCCCATGCAAAGTAATATCACCAGTCATCACGGTCAACTTGGTAGAATAAATTTTTGCTATAGGCTGCGTTGTTTCACAACACTGTGAAGGATTGTGTCCACCTACACCACATGTTTCCTCTGTGTGCCAGCTGCAATTAGGTAGCTTGATGAAATGCATTTTTCATTAGATCATAGAAAACCCTTGGCAACATCAGCATCTTTCAGCCATAGTTAAAGGCAATGCCTTATTATGACACCTCCTTGGAGAGCTAAGCTATAAAACAGGACTGGGGCTCTGAAAACATCACTCCCACAGTGCTGATGGCCAAAAAGTTCTCAGAAGCTCTGGGAGCAGTGTTGTGCCATCACACTTCCCCCAGAAAATTAGGCGCACCAAGTAGGAGAGGCTAGGGGGGATGCCTGCTAGAGCACCACACGGTCTCAAACCCACTGGAGTGTCCAGCAGAAAGCGCATCAGCTGAGGTGACACAAGGCTGAGGCTCCCTGGTAGGATGTGTGAGGAAGGTGCAATCACTCCTCTATTTTCACAAATAACATTTGCAGTCCACATCAGAGACAGCGCTTGCAAGAGGGAAGGGCTGTGGCTCCCTTCATACTCCTGCAGTCCTCTCTGAGACTTTCTTTGCTCACAATGTTCACAGCAAGTACTTGGGACGCTGTAACACTAACAACAGCTTTGCTTTCCTGGAACAAGGAACACACTGTGAACCTGGAGCATATTACTGACATGCCTGAATATGTGGAGCAAGGCCGAATTTTCATTTTGCAAACAAGCTTTTATCGTCCAATATTGTATACACAAAGTTTTTGCATGTAACTAACGTTTCCTCAAAGCTGGAGGTGACATGAGTTCATGGCCAAAACTTGTGTTTATTTTTTCACACCAAGGATTTTAGGTTCCAATGGAGGCAATTCCCAGGGTTATATGCAGAGCACATAGCACCATATTTCAGATTATGACTCATGAAACTAACATAGAAAAAAAAACTAGTGTGTGTATTCATTCAAAACTCAAAGAGTTTTAAATGTTAATATTTATGGTCTGATTTTTAGGCTTGCAACATCACACTACAGTTGCACAAAAAAATAGTTTCACCTGACTTCCTAAATGACAAAAGTATTGGAAAAAGTAATTCTGAATCCATTTTTAAAGATAAATTTGTCTTTTTTTTTTTGCCAAAATGAAAATCCTCAGAGTATCATTTTGCACCAAGCCAAACACATTATTTGATTGTAAATGAAGCTTATAAGTTTGGGTTCCCTGGGCTGATGAGGTAGGTGATCTATTAAAAAGAAGCTTATGTTTCACAACATAGACATTATGGAAAATATTAACATGAAACGTTTCAACTTACCCAAGAGTTTTTCCCTGATTTATTTTAGCCCCAGATTATGACAGCTAGTTAACTTGTCTAGCTAATAGATTTTCTCACTGAATAGACTGTTTTTACCCAGTTTCCAAAATTTTCCCAGTTGTCATTAGGATGCAAAATTTATTAATACAAAAGTGTATTTTCAATTTTACTTGCTCCTGGAATGCAGTAGTTGCTATGGATTTACAATTTTTACAGCTCATCCTCAATACTTAGAAGAGTTCAGAAAAGATACTTCCTGTAAAAGGGAATATGAAGAAAGATATGTCCTGAACTGTTTAAACAAATTCCACTGAGTTAAACAACAAAGTTTTTTAAGCTGTATTGGAAATAAAATATATCCATTTCAAGCACTCTTTTTTTTTTTTCATTTAAGAAAGAAAGAAAGTTCAATATGAGAAGTAACTTGATTGGGAAAAGAAAAATCCCAGTGTGTTTTATTTTGAAAGACTCAAAATAAAATTTTGAATTTTGAATCAACACAAACAATCAAAACTGACATAAATTCACAGGAAATTCTGATGTGCCCAAATGATACCTTTCACTGGAAAAAAAAAAAAATAGAGGAAAAATCCTACACTGCTCCCGTTGCTCCTTCCAATCTATGTGTGATGCATTCACAGTCCAAGATTGCTCAGGAGACGGACGTGATTCGAAGGGCTGGCTGTCCCTGTGACATTTCCAACCTCTTTGGCTGTTGGTCTTCAGAATACTTGCAAAACAGAGTCCACTCAGGGATCTGATGCCAGCTTCCGGTCGTGTCTCAGGTTTTCTTCATTTTCCAGGTTTGGATGCATGTTGTGTTCCATGAAGAAAAATTGTAGGGAGCAGACATTCATACCCATACCCCTTCTTGTGGCCTGCCAGTCTGTTAGTTGGGTTGTATTACTGTAGCACCTTGGTGTTAGAGAATGTTTTGCTTATATGTCATATAATAAATTAGGGTTAAAATAAGACTATTTAAAAAATCTAACAAGGATTTTAGGTAAAGAGTGTTCTACAGACAACCTTAATTTAGGGAACAAAGCATATGGAAAGATTTCCCAGGCAATGTCTTTGCCTAAAGAAATCACTTCATGGGAATGAAAAAAAAAACCACTGAGCCACCTGGGGTAGCTTCTTTCTGCTGCACAGAACGGCCAGTGTTCAGAAAGCTATATTCCTCCTGCATGCTAGAGCATGAAAAACTCCTCCAAGAAGACGCAGACAATTGGATCTGTGATTAGCACATGTTTTGCCTTCTCCTTTGCATTGCTGTTTGCAAGGCCTGCATAATCATCTGTGAATTATTCATGATGTTGTATTCACTGAGGTTCAGCAGCCGGCGGTAATTTTCATCAGTATATCTGACTGCGAACATGCAGTAGGGGGAAAAGCGACTGGTCAAATCAAGTTGTCCTCCCTCCATCTCCGAGCAACAGCGCTTGACACCTGGAGAAAAAGAGAAGTTGCTTCTGTACCATGGTGTATATCTGTCACTGACAAGCTGTTCACAGCAGCCCAAAGAGGGGGGGCTTTCCTTCAGGAATTCACAGGGTTTAAATGTGCCAATAATGCAGTCATGTACAGCCACCCCTAGTCAAAGGGGCATTGTGTGCCAGAAACAATGAGGGCAGAAGGGAAAAGTGAGGGATAGCATTATAATGTTCATCTATAGATTACTCATAAACAGCTGTCCCATTAGAGTCACGGTTCAGTCAAGGATATCAGCCTAAGAGGGCACTCCAACAGCCACTGACAACGCACCAACGCACTGTTGGTCTTACCCTGAGCAGCTGGGACCTCTGCAGACCCTGGATAACGGAAGGGAGTTGCTAGTAACAGAACAGCATCTCAGTGAGAAAGGAGTAATAGAAACATATGGAAACTTAAATTTTCTGCAATCCTGATTCCATTCTCAGGGCACCTGCCACCTTGATCCACCTCTGCATTTACATTTCTCGTGTCTCCCAAATTCAGCAAAAGCAGAATTTTGGACTTTACGTCCCTGCTACCAAGGAGTAAAGCAAATGCATCCTAGCAGCTGGCAGTAAAGGAGAGGAATACAAGGGAGGTAGCCTGGACAGAAAACAAAAGAGAGCTCTAAGCTGCGTCCCAGTGGGCAAAATGACAGCTAGGCTAATGCCATACAAAAAGACATACTGATGTTGACATAGAAGGATTTCAGCCTGAAAGCCCGGTTCTTGCTGCCCCACCATTCACGCATGACAATATGCCTCCTCAAATGTAGAACTAAATCCCTGAACAACAGACAACAAATGGACAGGAATATAATCCGGGTGAGCCATACTTCTTCCAGGATTTTTTCACAACTAGCTAGCAACACTTCCTGTTATAAATGGAGAGAGATGAAGGTAAACACCATCCAGAAGACAAGGGCTGTGTCTATCCTTTTAGGGCCACAAAAATGACGTGAATGAACATAGCAACTTTGTCTGGGATGGGGAAAGCAAGTTTAATTAGCTAAAGTGCTCCCTGATGAACCCAGCCAGCAAAGACAGCCAGCAGCAGAGAAATAGGCTCCATCTGAGTCAGGGAAGTGGGTAGCACTGTCTTCTGTTTAATGCTTTGCCACTATTTTTAACTTACCAGGTGCTTTGTACTCTCGGAAGGTATCATTCACAAGTGGAAGAAAAATCACTATAGGACATCCTGGTGAATCTGAATCTTGGAAGATATAGCACTCCTTCAGATTTTTCTTATCTTCATCACTCAAAGAAATTTTTGGGAATGGGATTTTCTGCTCCGAGTAGTATTTGTATGCCTTATCTAGAGACTGGAGTACCACAGACATGATCAGCATTAAAATTCAACTTGGCTGTCCTAAAGTCCAAAAATGGCTATCTACCTTTAAGGTTTAGTGACTTAGATCCATAGAGTGGGTTCCCTCTTATCAAGGGTTGCTGTACACAGAGCTACCACCTAAAGTAACCAGAATGCTAATCAAAAGTTGTAAACACAGTTTCTGAGTTAGAGAATTCATTCAAGATGCTGCTTTTTAAAAATAGAAGCAATTAGCAGAAATTTAGGGTAAATCATGTAGCATTAGCAAGTGCAAAAGATTGTGTTTAATACATTGCATAGAATTAATCAGAATAATAAACCACAGCAAGAAAATGTTTAAGGTATCTTACTACATGCTTAGAAGACAGGAGATAACAAAGTTTGAACATGCAATTATGTCTGTGCCTATGCAGGCATTAAGGTACAATATTCGTTTAGATTAATGTTTTACTGAGAGAGTCTGAAGTACTATGCTATACTGCGCCTTTTCAACTAAGCAGGCCAAGGTGCTTAACGCTAAGTTTCTAACTAAACTCAGTTTCTGAGGTGCAAAGACCCAAAATCTTTTTCTGCGAGGCTTTATAGACAGGTAATTAATTGTATCTCCATGAAACTGGAGTTTCTGTAGGAAGATGCTTGCCATTGAGTTTTCCGAGTACCATCTTATTTCCCAGCCCAGAAATCATCTTGCCTTGACTATCTGCTTAATCCTTTTTATATTCTATTTTAAGTTAAAAGAAATCACTTCTCATTTTTATGCATATTCCTGTGCAGGGTCTGGAAACCTGCTTGATACAGCATAAATCGTAAGAGGCTCTTCTCATCATTCTGGAAGAGACTGTGCTGATGTCCTCTTGAATAATCCAGTATGTTCATAAGCCAGCAAGGGAGATTCCAGGAGATGCAGGAAGAAATAGGAATGGTATTAATTTACACAGTGAAAAACATAACCCTGGAAGAACAGCTCCATCAAAAAGTCCTCCTCTGGTGTTTCTAAGCCATAGTCTCTAACAGCAAGATAATTTGAAGGGCAGTGTATTTAAAGGAATGACTGACATCACAGCTTCTGAAAAGACGATTTAGATGACTCTTAGCAGATCCATTTCTCCTTCCCCTGAAGAAGAAATCACTAATCTCTTCTAGCATTTGAGGAAGGCAATGCCATAATTAAAAACTGAGCAGCTGAAATAACTATTAGTTCTAGGTGCTACAGGCAAGCAAAAGGAGAGACAACACACTGTAACAAGATCCTCCTCACCGATGTATGTGATCCAGTAGTATAACTTAAGTATATGATGACATCCACTTCCCTCTGTGGCCTTAAAAGTGGTGGACTGCTGGTATTGATGAAAAATCCAGCATCTATCATGCCCAGGTGATCGGAATTTTGCATCAGCTTGTTGGGACGTGAGTCTAACACAGTGTCTAAAAGGAAAATATTTCTTGGAATAAGAAATGATATGTTGGTATTTTGATAGGGAAAAAAGATGCAAGGTGGAACTGACCATCTCACAGACCTGGTCTAATTTAATTGTCGCAATACAGGAAGGTCAAATAGGCATGGGAGGAACTTCAAAATGCCACTCAAATTCCTGTTCTTAAAAATATTCTATACTGAGATTCCAAGCAATCTATTTCAGTAATTTCCGATACTCTTTAGCAACCATAAGCTATTTCTAATATTTAAACTAAATCTCTCTTGCTTCATTTCAATTATTTTTTCATGTTTTATCCATCATTGATAAGAAGAACAATATCTTTGTCCTTCTTTACATACAGATTTATGCTTCCCCCTCATTCCACTCTCCTTCAGACTACAAAGGCCCATGACTTTCAAGGTTTCTCTCATAGGTCGTATTTTCTGGGATATTCCAGTTGCATCTGAAGTTAGAGGCACAGCCTTGCTGAATTAAGGTATCTCCCATGCTCTCTTTGCTCTTTCCTACCTTAAATTTGATTCTGTCGGCAGCAAGTCTACCTTCTCAGTCTGGGCCACAGACATCTTAGCTAAACCACATAAACACATGCTTATATTTAAAAACAGACATAAATACCTGGCAATGCTTAGTCTCCTCTCTCCATTCAGAAAAAAAAATGTTATTTTGGGAGATCTTTTTTTCCCTGTCAAGTCTGACAGGGTTCTTTCCTAAATTCCACCCCCAAAACCACCTGGATATGATGCCTCTTAAATATTAGTTGCTATTACCTTTCCATCGGCAGAAGTGCTCATTCTCAAGGTAGTTGTTATGCAGCTGATAGCCCCTCAGGAAATTGTGATGCTGGGCAACTGAGAAGCGGTCAGTTAAAGCACCCCGAAGAGCACTAGACAGGGCTCCAGGAGGAGTGTACATGCGAGTCCTTAGTTCATGTGGCCTTGTAGGCAATACTGGGTCTTCATCTAGAGAAGGAGGAGAGAAACATTGATGAATGATTGATTAGTTCGTTTTCACTTCTGGTTGGCCTGGTGTAAGAGATCTCAGAGTTTCTTCTGGGATGACTCACAAAACACACAAAAGAACTATTCTGGAGCAGAAGAGTGGCTGCTGGACAAAGCTCTGTTGATGGTCTTCATGTTTGGTCTAAAGATGTTCATCAGAAGCAGTCTTTAGTTCTGGAAAAGGGACACTTGAAGGGAACTAAGCAATTCAGAGAATTTCCAGTCAGAAGGAAAATTGCGTATCCACATAGGAAGTTAGCATGAAATAGAGGCAAGCATGGAGAAAATGGGGCTGAAGCATATCTTCCCACGCAGTCAGAAGGGCAACAAAATGGCACCACAGAGTCTATAGCAACAGGTGACTGCTTCTACCCGATAATCACCCATGGCTACATGAGCATATGCTTAATCAGTAGAATTAGAACATCCCAGGAAAGTCTAGGAAATACATTCATATTTAGAAGCTGCAGGTAATTTCCAGGGTGACTACATGGGAGCATATGTGGGTGAAACACAGAAATGGCACTAGGTGTGGTTTCTTGAAATTGCAGCCTACGTTGCCAGACCAGGTGGCTGACAGCACAACAGGACAGATTTGGCAGTTTCTATCATTGCACAGATGTATTTCTCTGTTTTCAGGATGTCTGTAATTACAGCTACCGTCACGTTAAATGATTTAGCAATAAAACTGTGGTTTCTGTATTGCTTCAGAAAATACCCTCTGGGTCTCCTTTATCTTTGTGCCAGGACGAATCCAATGCAATAATTACTGTACTGAGTAATAAAATCAAAATTCAGGAAATATTGATTAGTCAATTGATATTCAGATTTATTCCCTGCACAGGCAGTAACTTTATTCTTTGCCACTGATTCTTGGTTCTGTATTGCTGAGTGAGAATGGGCAATGCCAAAACATTTCCTGTGAAATGTGTGACCCCTGTAAAGTTTCCTTTTAAAGACAGAGACTTTCTGTCAGTAGTGTTTTCATAAGTCTAATAACTACATGAGCATTTCCCTGATTACTTTCTTCCTCTTAGTCGTTATGTTGGGAGGGGAAGTTGCTTTCTTTTAGGAGGATCCTACAATGCTGGCTTCAACCTAGTTGAAAGGATGATGTTAAAAGGCATCCAAAAGACTAAATGACCATAAATGAAAGGTCTAAAAATTTTCTCACCAACTTCATCTATTTTGTCTTGGGTCCATCTCTTCCAGAAGTCCTCTGAACTGTGGGACAGTCCCCAAATTTGTAATAAGTTCACAGAAAATATACTGCTCCACATACCTGCAAAGGGAATTATTGAACATAAAGGACATTTTTTAACAAGAAATTGCCTCTTTCCTTCTCTTTCGATCTCATTGATTCATTTTTGAATGGCCATAATTCAAATATTTCTAAACTTTTGGGTTGTTAAATTTATCTAAATTTTCTATAGCATTGGCCCTGAGTGAAGACCTCAGTTCACACTGCAGTCAGCTCTGTGCCTTATCTACCACACAGCTCTGCTGCACAGTAAAGAAAGAAGAGATAGGGAGAGAGGCAAAGGAGTAAAACCCACTCACTCAAGGAGCAAAATAAGAATTCAGATAATGCACTCATCACAAAAACATCCTTTCCATCCCTGTCTTCCTTACTCCAGGTTCCCTTTTTCTGCGGACACTGCAGTCAGCTTTTGTAAGCCCTGAATTGTTTCACGAGGGAAGAACTGGCTGTTCAGCCATTTGGTTTGTAAGAGAAATACTCACTCCTTAACATTAAGGACTTGCAAACTCCATGGGCTCCTGCTCTGCTGCACACTTTTTTGTTCATCCATGATTGTCCTTCTCTGCCTCCCCACAGGGTCATAGATGGCTTTTTTGACAAAATATGGCCCCTACAATGCCACCTCTTCATCTGCCGTTGTAAATATAAATATGTATTCTTATCAATCTACTGCAATTGTACTTCCTAATTTTCAGTGGGACACAGAAACCAATGCAGCATACATTTATATGTATATATATATTTAGACAATGAATTTCCCAGTAGTGGAGCAGGTAAAAAGGACCAACCTGAGAGGCAGTATTTTAACAATATACCCTGGGGCTACAGACTATTTAGTATCATGGCATGTGTACGGAAACTGAGGAGCTTATAAGTAGCATCAATGTAAGAGATGACTGAAACCAAACTTGCACTGCTCTGTGTTCATCTGTTGGTTTGTTGTTGATTCTGACTACTCCAGCATAATTCCTTGGTAAAGGAACTTTATTGCCTTTACGCAATCACTATTGCCTTTACACATCAACACAACTCAGGCATTGACCAGAGGGATTCAGAGACTCTTTGCTTCTGGTCTCATTTTTAATCCTGGGCAGCTTGCATCTTTAGTAGATTGGATTCCCTACATGGGACTGAAGTTAAACTTCGCAGTGGAAGCACAGCTGCATGTTTCCTACAGTGTCAAAATGTTCATAAATTGGAGTGCATTCAGAGAAGAATCAGAAGAGTAGAAAAGAAGTGGGAAACATTCCTTACAATGGAAGAATTAAGGGGCTTTATCTATTGCATCTATAAGACAGAATGTTAAAAAAGTTTAAGCACACCAAGATGGTAATAAGAAACTGAAAAAAGATGAGGGATCTTTTACTGTAGTCTTTTGGATAAACTACAATACACCACCACCTCCTGGCAGGTGATACCATAGCAGCGGTCAATATGTTTGACCAGAAGTGTCCACACTGTGGTTAACAGTGTTGCACATGATGCCCACCCGCCCCCACCCCCTCCATGAAGTGCTTCTGTGCCAGGACAATGCAACACATCACCTTGAAGATAGCAGATCCGGGATTCGGGGAGTTTTTTTAACATACGTCCCATGAAGAACTCGCTTCCAAAATTCTCTGCAGGGATGAACGCACCGTACTTCAGCAGCCCCACCTCATAGGGAGTGAACTCCACCCACTCTGCAATACAGCCACAAACAGACACTTTGAGCTCTCCTAGGCTCTCAGCTGGGTATGGGGTTGCTAGGACATAAACTAGCCTGACTTCTATATTGCTATGCTGTCTTTGCAAAGCCTGACTTATGAACAACCACCTGCAGGGCCAGGCAGCTGAGCTCAGACATGGTGGCAATGGGATTTCCTCAGTCACGGGGAGGGAGGAGCAGTCTGCCCAGTGACGGTCGTGCTGGTGGGAGAGAGCGCACGTGGGGAGCATGGCAAGGCTCCAGCTCTTCAACACCTTACTTTCTTGCACCAATCCAGCAGGCACCGGGTTTCACTCTGCCCTTGCTTACATCATCTGTAGGTGAAAGTATCTCCACTATTATCAATACAGTTAACAGAAGAGGATGCATTTCTTTCTCTTGAATAATTCAGGTATGTACAAAGATGGGTACTCAGCTCTTCAGGAATGAGTTTGTTTTAAGTGGCCAATTATACTCTTTATGTACGGTACTAAGGAAGACAGAAATAGTCCTTGACTTTCTCAGATGTCCTCTCCAAGTGAGGTGCAGTTGTCTGATATAACTGCAGTGTGAGCAAAGTTTGGGACAGAAAGGTCATGGACTATAATTTCCTTTTTGTTCAGAAGTGATTCATTTTTTTCACCTCAACCATAAAAATTTTATCTGAATTTCTTCTCTTCCTCTTCTCCTCCTCTAGCTTCTTCTCCTCATGAAAAAAAAAAAAAAGAGCGAAGAAAATGATTCAGTTGGGAGTAGATCGTATGCTTTCCCAATCTGTATCATAACTATGTAGTCTTCCTTCATATTTAAAAAGTCACTGGGCATTGACAAAAAGCAATATTTAATTCTCAGACAAATCCATTACTTTCTTATTCTAGATGGACCAGTTAATGTCTCCAAAATGGCCTTTCAGGCAGGATTTTGATTCCATATGTCTAAAACAGTGAAACTGCTGATTTCTAAAAGCTCTTGCAATTAAAATTGCATTGAGGCAACGGCTATCCCTCTACAAAGCAGCAAACAGATCAGGGCTGTTGTCTCCAAGTGGTACCAAGCAGAGAAGAGCAAAACAAATCACAGGAATCATGTTGCCAGTTTTAACCCCATGGGATCTGAAACATCGTCCTTACCTTTGAAATCCTGAGTGCTGTAGCTGTCCCGGACGCAGACTGAAACATAGATGGGCAGCGGGTTCTGGCCATCACACAGTGCTTCTCGCTGATCTGAAAGTTTGTGGGGGTCTTTCTGGTTTTGAAGAAAAAGTTATGTGAGAAGAGGTGGAAATGATGCATCTCGAACTCTTTCTGTATGCATAATCTGCACTTCAGGCAGACTGGCTGAGGTCACCTCCGATTTTATTTGAACACCAGCCACAGTCTAATGGCACTTTCCAAATGGCTGCAGTCACAACATAATTTATTGACATACAGGATGCATTTCTCCTTAGACAGACTATAGAAGCAAATAAGTCTAAATGTTTGTTGACATGGAGAACTCCACTCTGTTTTGAGGTATGTTCTCTGAACTGACAGGCTGATTTTTGTCTCCATTCACTGAAAGTGAAAAAAAAAAAAAAAATGTTCTCTAAGAAAAGAAATATGCATCATACCCCATCATTTAGTAAGTATTCAATCATGAGCCCCCAAAGATCTATAAATGATGTCCTGTATCCCTCTTCTTTTCGCTGACATAGCTGCTTATTGTAATACTTCATGCGATCCATAGAAAAGCAGCCCATCTTGCATTTGGTTGCTTGTTTCTGTGCTTCACCAATATGTGAGTCAAGGTCCTTCTGTGACCAGTAGGCATCTCTGTATAAGTTGGCCATGGTCCTGTAGAAGGATTAACATAGACAACAAAAATTAAAAGGAGCAAAAGAAGACTTCAAGTTTTCTGCCTTTGGGAACAGAGATCTACATTTAGGTATTCATTTCTGTTCATACATGCTTTATTTTTGCTGTTCTATTCAGCAGAATGAACTCTCCAGATTTTCTATGATCATTTTAGAGATAGCCCTGAAGGATATGGTATATACTTATTAATGTTCTTGACTTTTTTAAAAACAGAATTGGCAGCACCATAAGAAATAAAATTGCCAGGTGTAAACGTAAAGCATAAATTAGGCAGAAAATTTTTTTTTTTTGCTTGTTTTCTAGAATCATGAATCAGTTCACATCAGCACCTGTCTCTTGTTTTTGTATCATTTAGTGTTATTCTTCTAGTATCACTATGCTTTATTTTAACGCATTCCTCTATGCTAACAACCCACCTCCCCCCCCCCCCCAAAAAAAAGGGAAAAATATGTGCTGTCCTACAGTATTCTCCCTGTAACCAGTCGGAAAGTAGAGCCTGCCTCGAAAGTTACTGGGAACAACGGACATCAGTGGAGACAGGATCAGGTGTGATGCTATGGGCAGTCTTACATCCACAGGAACAACTCAGAAAGCATTTTGGCAAGTATAATTGTCATATGCATATTCAACTGCTGTAAGCGAAGAGTTCAAAAATGCAGTAAAGAACTGCTAATCAAAAATCAGTGCGTTAACTCAAGCTAATATTTAATGGCCTATAAATTAGATACAGTTTGTTTCTATGATGTTTGAAGAAAATCTCCTGATCTTGTCTGCTTTCAGAAAGATTCCACCTTTTTCTAGCCAATCTAGATTTTCAAGTTCATTTTCAAAAGGAGAGGGCCTAAAAATTGTTTTAAAATGAGAAAAGACTGAGCCATTATTTTTGGAGGAGGTACTGACTTCCTGTAGCAGACTCCTCCTTGGCAGTTTCCAGCACCCCTGTGATGGTAACTCCCTGCAGGAGCATCACCCTCAGAGAGCTTGGTCCAGTGTCCTGCACGAGCTGGCCTTACCATGTGGTGCCAGACAGCCCACTGATGTATGTTATACAGTCCAGGAGATTTAATTTCTTGAGTCCCATGAGACTTCCATATAGTCCTGTCATTGACTTCAATCCACCACCTGTCGTGATGATAGCTACAACGGGGACCTGATGGATAGAGAAGGATGGGACATTTACACTGACAGCACTCAATGGACTGCCATGGGGTCTGGCCACTGCACCCAGCCTGGGTCCTGTTCTCAGAGACCAGGTCGATTTTTGGAAGGAAAGGCTCTGAAACAGCAATTACTACTACTGCTGTTTCCCTTTGGATAAACATGGGGTTAGAGATTAACCCAAATCTGGGTTCTTGCCCATCTCTAGTTTAGGGAAAAGGAGGACATAGATGAACAAGAAAAAAACCCCTTCTGTGGAGGCAACAATGTATTTTCTCTGTATTTCCCATTCCTTAGCCACTTTGTTCTGCATCATGCATCTACTACTGCTGTTCCAAAATCCACATGCCAGCCCCACAAAGAAATACACCCAGTTCACACAGTGTTGCTAACCTATTCTCATCAACGTTGTTACTCGTCACTATCATGAAGTTATTTTAAAATACAGGATATTTACTTTGAAGAATTTCAAAATTGCAAGAAAGGGAACATATTATAGGATGCGTTCAGTGGAGACGCTTATCCTAAACTCTCACAAAACGATGAAATTTGAACAATGGAAGAAATCTTTGCTCTGTAATGTATTTAACATGCATATAGTATTTCTCATCCAAGCCAGCTATAGAGTAGGATGGGAGGGATGAACTCACCTCAGATCTCACAAATTCCAAATTGAGAGTCATGTAAGACACAACTACTGCAACCAGTGTTCCTTGAAATAACAAAACTTGGCAGCAAAAGCAAAAGATGCATGCACTAGTTGGTGTCTACACAACAGACACATGCGGCCCATTTTGCCAGCCACTCATCTAGAAGAGGACAGAAAGGCTCTAGAAATTCAAGATCCACCCTCACCACACACACACATACTTCATGATCCTGCAGATCCTGTTGTAGGTGAAAAACATTTTTCAGTGCACTTGCTACATATTTCTTCCTTTTGCCCAGGAAAACCATCTCGTCTGAACATAAGTCAAACCCAAAGCGCATGTCCAGGTCTTGGTGGCACGAACAATTACTAAGATAAACACAAGCACATATGTTACATATTAACACACCCATATCAGTCTTAGGACTTAGGTCAAAGACACTCTACAGCACCCTTCCCTTCAACCAGGGTGAAGCAATGTGACACGAGCAAGAGAATTATCTTGCATTTTTATTTTTAAAAGTTATTTTTAAAAGTTTATTTTTAAAAGTTTTAAAACATATTTCAATTAGTAAGTTTAACCAGTGGCACTATATCCCACTACTAATAACTAATCAAGAAACAATGTACAGCAATTTAAAATGAAATAAAATATTTAAATGAATATTCTAAAACTAAAAGGACTACAAATTTCAAAAATCTGTGCAAATGTTCCAAAATCAGTGTATCGATATCCTCTTTTGCACGCAATTCCAATGTTTGTTTTCTCATTTCAAATCAAAAATAAAAAGAAATTTTCATATGTTGGCATTTCCAATGTGAAGGAAACGTCCCATTTGAGCAACTCTAGTGGGAACGCATCCCCCCCTAGCGGTGAGCATTGCTACAGGGAAAACCCATCCCTCTACCTCTGAGGTGCGGATGGCCGGGTAACCCTGCCCTGCCATCACCAGAAGGTTGACCTCGGTGGCATCCAGCCACTGGTTGAATGGGGATTGGTCACTGAACTTAGTGGGCAGGATCTTAACCCCGCTGTTCTGATCTGTCTGCACTTGCACAAGGTGTCTCACAGGCCAACGCTGCCAGTTGTATTTCACAGGAAGTTTTACTCAAAAATTGGAAAGAATGATATTCCTCAGATGAAGGTTTCATTGGCATCAAATTTGAACTTTAATAAGTCATTCCTAATAATTCCACTGTTGTAATGTATCTCCCTGTGCGTTTGTACTCTTGCTCACTAACCTCCCTCCTGCTCTACAAGACATCTCCAATAGGCAAGAGACCTGGCGTGGTGTATTCTTGCCAGAGCTACCTATGGACTACCTGGCTGGCCAGGTAGCCCTGGTCAGGGACTGTAAAATAGCAGGATTTTGATTTTACTTTCAATGACAAAACTTTTCTTTTCTACTGAGTCCATAATTTCACTGAAATTAGCAATGAAATTTATTTATGAGATTTCTCCTCCAACAGGTTCGGATAAAATCAGCCAAATGATTACAAGTGTATTTGTAAATGGAGCACACACAAGGACAACCGAGCTACGTGCAGCTGCAAAAACCTGTTTCCATTGGAAATCAGGATATAAACAGAATGCTTTTAAAGTTGTCAGAATGGAAAACTCTTTTTTTTTTTTTTTCTTCCCCTTTTTTTCCTGTCCTGGAATAACACTGTTTTTCTTATTGCCATTGGTTACTTGCCTTTCTAAAAGAAATGATAGGAAATTCTGTCCGAATTCAAAATTAAATGATTTTTCTCTTCTATTTACTAGTCAGGCATGAAAAGAAAAGATAAACTTGCCCAGTTTTGTGTGTTACATATGGCTGTGGATAACATGAAACATCTTCATGTTTACTGCTGGGTATTAACGAGCATGTCATTTGGACAATGCTCTCAGACATATGGTCTGATTTTTGGGTGGTCCTGGGCGGAGCTGGGATGTGGACTCGATGATCCTTGTGGGTCCCTTCCAACTCAGGATATTCTATGATTCTATGATGTCAAATCACTAGCCTTATTGTCTACCTTAGTTTCTGCTCAGTATACAGTGTAACTGGACTTAAGAGAATACAAGGTTTATTGTTACTGAATATCGATGATTAAGAAAAAATTTTCATAATTTGTTATTCATAATTTCTGATCAAATTTAGTATTTGCACATCTCCTTTCTTTTTTGTTTTGTTTTGTTTGTTTTCTGGTGTGTGGGTTTTTTTTTTTTTTAGTAAACTTTGTTCTTTTCTGAATTTCAGAGACTGAAGTTGATCAAAAACAATATTCTGTGGTCAGAGGCAAAATAATAATGCTAAAATAAATACGTTAATCAACATTAACTGATGAAAGTCAAAGCCACCTAAGCCTAATAACATACTGCACACGTGTTTTATGTTCTATTAAAAGCACATTCTAGTTTTCAGACTGAAGATGTCTGCTTGTGTCCTTTCCATGTGGTTAAAATGAAGTCAAAATCGACAGCTCAAACCTTTGGGAACAGAAGATCCCTTACCATCTTTCTGCTTTCACACTCAAATCAAATCTTTTCTCCTGAAAAACAAAAATATAAGCAGTACATTTTAATATTTATTTTAAATTTTCTTTTTCTCCTTTCTCTCCCAGAGGTCAGAGCTTGACTTAGAGTCCAGCAAGGTCTGGCAATGACAAAGTTAGAGAGATCTGTGTGTATATTTCCAAAACCATTCATTTATCCTCAGTGGAACATTCCTACCCACAGATCCAAAATACTTCCAGGCCACAGAAACCATTAACAATCTTGGTACAAAGGATCCTGGGACTCATGTAGTAGGTCCCATTTCCTGTGTTGTTCAAGAGCTTTTTGCAGCACCCTGAAATAGCATTTTTTTGTGTGCTTCCCATTCTTTATTCTCTAACATACAGCAGATCTTTGACATCCTGCCCACAGTCCTGCAGTGAAGAGACTGCAATTCTGCACTCGCTATCTGCCAAGATTTCACCCTCCCTTAAAATCTTTATTACAACGTTCATATTGCTAATTAACTGACAAAAGGTGCTCTGTTCTGAGGGGATGGCCCTGAAATCTGATGTCCTCCCACTTCTTCACAACATAACATTGGATGAGATTTTCCCTGATAATCTGGACATCTGTAGGTGTTTCTTAGCAGCAAGACATTATTCTATAGCAAGGACCTACTTCTTATTCTATTTCTTATTTCTATTTCTTAATATTTTCTTCTATTAATTTTATTCAAAATTATACACACGTCTATTTTAAGCAATATTCTAATCACATTATTTAAAATTCTGATACTACGTCTAATATTTTTTGTACTTTTCATACACACTCCTTTGAAGCACATGGTCATAGTCTACTGGAGGCAGATTTATTGACTTTTTCCTAGCTTGTGTCCAAGGGACAAATTCTGTTTGGACCCTAAGCAAAAGAGGGGTCCATGAGTCTTTGGGTAAACAGGGAGAAATGTAGTGAAGGAATCATCATGTTTTCTGTCATTCTTGAAGGTTGCTGTATCTGTTACGGGCACATAATGGAGACTAATGGAGGGACAACCTCCTTCTAAGGAGAAAACAACCAGAGAAACAGAGCTCCTGTTTGTTCAAGGTCTGAGACAAATTCAGGGTATTTCTCACCCTCTTAGCAGTCATCTACAGGGACTCCCGGGGGACAGTATTATGTGGGCTTACAGAAGGAATGATTTCTACTTGAGTGACCTCTTGTTCCTAAAGGCTGGAAGTGATGCTCACCTCTGCAATTGTTGTTTTCTTTCCCATGGACAGTGAATTCAGCATCAGCACTGGGGAGCCTGTTTCTGTACTGAACCTACAGGTCCACTGGGAAAACAACATGCTTTAGGACAAAAACGGTCATGGGTTTACCCTCTCCATCTCCTCCCACCTTCTAGAGAGCAACTCATGGTCAGTTCAATGTTAAGGCCACTTCCAACATACAGGGTGGTAGCGCCTCCTCTTCGGCAACATGACATCCAGCGTTGGCTCTGCGTACTTGATATAGTGGAACTTGGTGGGACCCGATGGGCTGACCACTCCGTCAGGGCCCAGTGTGATATCCTGCGTCCCTTCAAAAGAACCTTTCACGGTAAGGGAAAGCTCTTTCTCTAAAAAAGCAGAACAAAGCACACGAGAAATGTCAGTATGATTTAACTGGGAAGTTGTGCTGTCTTGATTAAAGGTGGAGTGCAGATGGCAGAGTTGTAGAGTTTGGACCACAAGCTTTATCTAATTGAAAGCATCTGAAGGGAGTGCAAGGAGTAAATGGAAAGGAGCAAAGCTGGGACTATTTTCTTAGAAAGAGGACTCTGAATTTTCTTGCTGTTATGTACAACTGGGATATCAGCTCTGATGCAGTTCTAATAGGCCTTACTGGCATATACCTAAGGGATATGAGATGCATTCATTGAAGTTTATAACAACCTAATGCATTTGCCTGGTGTTAATCACACTGAATAATGCAAATACTACTTGTTTCACCAGTTCATTATACGAAAGAGTCATCCTCTCATCAGTGGGCATGCAGTTATTGTTAAATAGATACAAAAGCAATAACCTTACTTGACTTTTTCTGCTGCTTCTCATTCACTTCAACTTCCAAGCAACACAGTTCACGACACTGTAAAAGACAGAGAATAAGAATATGTGAGAAAGATCATCACATTCTCACCTCAATACTGGGAGCTGTGAATCACTTGGATTTTGGAAAAGTCTAATTGCCTGAAGTGTCTCGTCTCCTGGCTTTTCTGGACTTCTGCCTAGCAGCCACTACCTGAGAAAAGGGAAAAGCTTTGGAGAAAGTTGTAGAGCATCTTCCAGTGAAAATGACATACAACTGGGTGCAGGAAGAGGAAGATATCAAAGAAGAAAATCAGGAGCATTTTCAAAATACTACCATGGATACAAAAAGTTAAATGGGGAAAACCATAAATGAAAGATATGTTGCTGAGGGGTCAAGAGTCAGTAGCAGAAAGCATTTTCTGAAAAAGCATTGATATTAATGGTGTTTTTGTTTGTTTTGTTTCATGGGATTCACTTCTCTTTCACACAATGTAATTAAGCTAGGCCAATATTTAGTTCTGAGCTTACCCACCAGGCATGGCTCATCTCCCATGGGGGGAAAAAGCTAGTTAGGTTATCAGCAAGTGGCTTCACAGTCTTATTATGACTGTGTTTAGATCAACAGCAGTATGTTTTTGAAGGAGTACTGGTACCAGGGGGAGGGGCTTGAAATATGACAAACCGGGATACCATTATTCATTCATCAATGAACAGGGAAATAAAATATCCCTTTCTCAAATTATCTTAATAGGAAAGGGGGAAGAAAGAGAAAGAATTAGCATACTGGCTATCTTACAGCTCATGGTTTCTCTAACCCCACCTTTCCTTCCCCTTCTTATTAAGGAAATAGTTACAGAAAAATTCTTAGGAAAAAGACACATACCACTAAGACTCCATTGGTAGCAATGGTTTCATGAGGACCAGACCTTGGATTAAAAAAAAAAAAAAAGAAAAAAAAGAAAAACATGGATTTTTAGATCAAACAAATGCCCACTTTTCTTTGTCCATAGTGTTGCTCTTTCTCCCCATTTAGAAGAATGACTGCCAGAGGGACCCCAGTAGCTCTGCAAGAAGCTCCTTCCCATGCCTGCTTGGACTGAGCACTGCTCTGAGGGGACTTGCCCCAGTACCAAAGCTGAATGATGTGCATCTTGGCTACTTTTTTGCAGTGCAATCTCATGATCAATTAAAATGCAGTCTGCAGTTAGGCAGTCAAATCTTCCTGTCACTATAACACGAAGTACATATACTCCACCAGTAACATGTTAATACACCAGCACACCCCTGTCAGGAAGGCCAGGTCTATGTATTTGCTGGTGTGCAAATACAATCAAAGGGGCAGAGGATATGAATTACATGGAAAAAAGTAATCTGACCATGCTGGGGGAAAAGCCCTGTGCAAGAGCATCAAACACATTGACATTGTGTTGGGCAGGGAGGAAAGAGAATTTGTAGGAACAAAACAGTGCTGCAAGGGAAAAATTGAAGGAGGCTGAGATACAAAGGAAACCTAACCAGAATGGCTCAGCATCAGGAGTCTGTCCAGTGCATATACAGAAACAGGCATGAAAAGCTTGATAGACATGCATGCACACACAAGCTTATGCACACGCACTTGGAAAGTCTTCTGAAATGTCCTGCAGAAGACAGAGTCTGATGTTGTGGATGAAAGAAGCAATGTTGGGAGGTGCATTTTGAAAGCAGCTACATACAGAACAAGCTGGTGGGAGGGATCAGCCAGGTATTTCACTCCAGCAGAGGTTACAGTAATGGCATAGAAGAAGTCTGGCATTTTTTAACAGAAATCCTAAAAAGTGTGGCTTCTAGTGCTGTTTCTGCGTTTTAGCTTTTAATGATTTTTGCATTTTTTTAAAGAATTAGCATATCACTTACATGCCCTCCAGTTTGAATTCAACCTCTAGCTCCTCCTTGGCCTGAAAACAAGAACAAGAAATTAAATGAAGTAGCTATGTAATGCTTTCTCCCCTGTCTAAACCCAGGTGCCTAGTATGCAATATTGAAGTGATTGGTTGCAATACACAGCCTGTGATAAACATATCAGACTGGAAGGTCCAAAACAACCATCTCAAACCAGATAGTTTAATGATTCCTTCCTCACTTTCTTTCTTATACAAAGTATATCAAAACAACCTATATTTTTATCTTGTACTGTGAAGTTGCTCCAGTAAGACAATTTGCAGCTTACTCTGTTGTCTGAATTCAGCCTTTTTCTCCTACCTATTCCTGGCACTGTTCTGCCATGATGAACTGTCCTTGCTATGAGCTTGCAAGTTAAAGGTACTTTCCTCCCATCACTTTAAAATAGTAAACAGAGACTGGTATTATTGAGTGATTCAGTTACAGTTATGCAACACCCTGTAAGGCAGTGTTGATATGTATGAGCTAGTTCTGAGTGACCCAGTTTGGGTACCAGAAAAAATCTGCCCAGGGTAGCAAGAAGTTGCAAGATATTTCACTGATTTCGTCCATGGATGTCAAAGAGAATCAAGACTCTTCTTCCCATTTTATAGATGGGAAACTGAGAAACAGGGTAAATCAGTCATTCATAGCCCCAAAACTGCACTAATCCCAGTACACTAGTCAGTTGGCTTAGCTCTGGCTGAAGTACCATTGCAGCGCACTGCAGAGGACATTGCTGGGGTACACACAGGGGCACCTTGAGCTTTCCTGCCTGGCATGCCTTTGGCATGAAAGTAGATACAATCAAAGGGGCAGAGGGCAGTGGCTATGAATTACATGGAAAGAAAGTCTTTACAGATTGTTCGCCTTCCAGCAGCTCTGCAGCCTTGGAATTGCTCAGCAATAGCTCAGATCACTCCCCCTCCATACCAAACCATTTCAGGCATACACTCTTTAACAATTTTTAAAAATACCATAAGGAGGGGCTCAGGCTCTCCAATCCAGATTTATGACCACATGTTTTGTGTTTATATTTTGAGTGGCAATTAAAGTACCCATTATTGGGATAAGTGATCCATGGTGGATTCAGAAATCTCACCCCAAGATTTTGGAAGCGTTGTATAACTCCCCACTAGTTTCTTTGCTGTATTTTAAACCCCTACCTGATCTAAATGATGGAGTCACATAGCTGCTGGACCAGTGACAAATTGGAGCAACAATCCCTGAGTTCAGCCCCAGGAAATAAAACTGTGCCAAGAGTATCAACTAATGCTGACTTCAAATGGTCGAGTAGATGTAGCCAAAAAGGACTCCTTCATGGAAGATACCACAGAGAAGAGCTGCAATATGCATTGCCAGAGACATAGAAGTAGGGCAAAGCAATGCAATACATAGGCCAGGAAAAATAAATACATTACAATTTATAGATAAGGTTTGAAAAATCAGGTAAGTGTGCCCTCTACACTCCATCCTGCCAGACCTTGCAGGCTCTAATCTCACAAATCTCACCGTTGAGCTGGGCTTAAAATACAGGAGCACTGTTCTGTCAATTGGAAGTTTAGCGGTATCAAAGAGTGCACAGAGGAGATGGTCATCTGGAGTAGCAAAATCCTCATCGTACACTGTCAGCTCCAGCACATTCTGGAAAAAGAAGGAGAAGAGTTTTAGAGTTTCTAAACTCTGGACATCACTTGCTCTAGGGAAGGTGGAGTTTTGGGGATATACATGAGAAGAAAAGTTGAGGGATTAAGTATCATCTCTCTTGGAAGAAATAAGATGTAATTTGAATATGGATTCTTCCCCAGTTCAGCTTAATTGCCACAACATGAGTAATACATTGGCTGTATCTACATGACAGCTTATTCAACTCCCAAAGTTTCTATCTACCTTGCACTGACTGGTAAGAGTCTGTAGCTTCCCTAAAACTTGAAAAAAGAGCTCAGTCACTGGCCCTCCAGTAACACTGGGCCAGATTTCATGTCAAGAGCTCTGACATACTGTATCAGGCTATGCAGATTGAAACCTTCTTGAATAAAACCATTTTTTCATCATGTCATACTCCTGTAAAAGCCATTGTTTGTAGATTGGCGCTTGAAAATACAAAGAATATGTGCTTCCAACACCATCTCATCAGGGATAGACCAATAAGGTCTCAAACAGCAAAGAGCAGCTTTTCATTCTTTCAGTCTGGTTCACAAAGCTGCCTGGGGAGGCCAGAGACAGCAGGAGAGTGGTATGGCATGCCCATGAGGCACAGCCACTTTACTTCCATGACACAGGAGAAGTTGACTTCTTATTTGCATTAGCACAGTGTGTTTGCCCACAAGTGCTCATTCAGTAATCCAGGGTAGATGGAAGGCTTACTCATCCACTTTGCAGAAAAAATACTGGGAAGAAATATCACGAGTGGATACTACCTCCTGTTGCACCTCCACACTGTTTAGCAAGCAACACATGAGCTTCATGGCACACCGGTTACGCACCAAACCTTTGTTTTACATGTGTGTTAGTAGCATCCAGTGCACAAATGGGTTCCACAGAGCTTTGGCATGATATGAAGTTTCCCTTCACATTATATCAGCTGAGCTCCTGCAAGGAAGGGCCATGTGGGGATGGAGTTCTACAAGAAGCCTGAATTCCGTGATCTCTGCTTGTTCACATCTTTTCCAACAAACTCTGTAGAACCACTACTGCTTATTTAAGGTCTAAAGTTTGCTTTCCTAATTTAACTCTGGACCCTGTGGCTATGCCTCTATAAGCAATTTAAACAGCACCATCGAACTTTTCCAGACACAGGAACTCAGTCATTTCTAATGATCAACAATTTGAATAGTCCCTTATCATATGCTGTATCTTAATTCCTGGGCATAGTTCAGGGCATAGATAGGATCCACCATACACAGGCATCTTCAGGCTGCTTCAAGCAGACAACTTTGGCTCCTTACCTTGACCTGACTCTGGATCCTGAAGTAGAAGGTTTCATTCCACACTGGGTTGTTGGAATTTCTTATGGTTTTGGTGCGGGACTTTTCAATTGTTGCTGTAGGCAACCACAACGACACATAGCAATCAGCCTGGCTTACTGAGTAGGGAAAGAGACAGAGCATTGTTAATACAGCAAAGTAACCAGCGCTGCATGAGACTGAAGAGGTGACTGTATGGTACCAACAGCAAGTGTGATTTATTTGAAGGCAGAAATGTCTGCAGTAATGTCTTTTCAAGGTAATCCTTCTGAGAGGGAAAAAACACAGACAATAAGATGACCTAGAAAAGGAGGTGTTTTTTGTTCTTCCTTACATGAGTTTCAGATGACAGTGATGTTGTATACAAAAGAGGGTTAGTGTTTCCTGTTAGCAAAGGATATTCCATCCCATTTGTCAAAGTCACCTAACTTAAAGCACATCTCGAATGCCTACAGCTAAACATAGGATGTACTGTGTGCCAAGAGAATGTAATGTTCTTTCATGCAGGTTATCAAAATACTGAAGGAACCTTTCAGCACTGCAAAGCTTTCTCTCACACAGACAGTTCTTAACAGTAAAATGAGCAGATACCATGTAATGCAAAAAGTAACTAACTCTGAGAATGGGTGCCCTTTGATAAAAAACTTTTGAGAAAGATAAGAGATGATAACAGTAAATGGAGAGTACCCTTCAGCAGCAGGTAAGAACTCTGCAGGTAGGTCAGGGGAACAGAGACTGCACAGCTACTCATGGGGAAAGATAAAAACTCGCCTGGCTGCAACAGGAGCTTTTTCTTGTCTTCTGCTTTTCTTTCCTTCTCCATCAGGTTTTGCAAGGTGTCTCCCTACAACCACTGGCTCTGTATCAAACTGTGTGGAGGTTGCATTTCATGTTGTTGAAAGTATATTTGTTCAAAAAAGCTTTTTGTTTTTCTTTCCAAGTCAGCAAGAAGAACTGAAATTTGGAACTGCTTGAGAAATTACATAGTGCTTTGTGCTTCATCAACTGATGCCTTCATTATTATTTTTCTACTTGCTTTAATGCTATAATACAGAAATGGAATAACATTTTAAATTCTGCTGTAATTTTCCTTAAAAAAATTGTGGAGAAATCAACATATTCCTGCAGAGTAAAAAATAAAATAAAATAAA